>JAWNNC010000321.1:0-84418 GCA_035043275.1 Drosophila tanythrix | reverse complement strand
TAATACGGTTTTTTAGGTTGATTCCGATGTAAACAATACCCTCACTCTAATCAGACTAAATATAGTATAACTATATATAGCTGTTATATACTAAATTAAATATTATCTGGTTTTCCGACATTTTTATTTATTTATTTTAAAAGATGAATACAAGTTAATTTAAATTAACGTTTTTTGTTTATTTTTTTTTTTTCTTTTTTGTTGCATTAATAGGAATCTTAAACATAAATGTCCACAGTTGAATGAACCAAATCGTTGTACTTGGTTATAATTGTATTTTATATTCTCTCCTAAATAACTAATAAGCTCTAGAGGTGGTGCTAAATTTCCAAAACTATCAAAATATCTGATTTGCTTAGCTGCTTTATAGTAAGCTACCCAATGTGTTCCAGCTCCACTTGCAAGATCTAAGTTAACAATACCACATTCCATTCTCCGCACTCTTTTTGGTAATGAGTCTCTCATAAAAACACCTCTGAAAAGGGGATATGTTTGTGGGCAAAATTCATAATGTCATATGTCCAGCGGTTGTTAGGTAGCTCATTTACAGTTTTTTGGAATGATTTGTTGATATGCCATAACCCTTTTTGATTTGGTTTTAGATAGAGTCCATTGCCTAAAGCAACGGCTTCCATTTTTCTGTTATGTCGTTTATTCTCTTCTAATTCTTTCTGTGCATTTTTCGCACTATTAATACTCTTTGCAATAGATGCACCACTAGAGAGCAAGTCCACCTAATGCTCCGAGTGCTTTTATAATAGGTATAAGTGGCAAGAAGCCACCAACTTTAGGTACACTAATAACTCTAGGAATTATTACTTCATTTTTCTTTCGACCGAAAGTCTTGTTTATTGCTTTTTTAGCGATATTTATCGCAGATTGAATATCATATGGCTTCTCCTTTTTCAATACTCTGGTAGCCACTCTTACTGCATGCATAAATTTTTTCTTTTTTCTCACATGGTTTTTTATTTCCTTTTGTTTGAGTCCCATACCAAATTTTTTCTTGGCTTTCATTATATTGCTTACAAAATAAGCAAGCTGCTCTTTCTCCAAGTGTACTATCAGAGGCCTTTACACGCTCCCACGCTCTCTCAGCCAAAATTGAATCAGCTATATGACGATTTCCCAAATCTTTATCTTTATATGCTATATCGTGTTCCCTACAAGCAGCATCTAAGCGATTTATTCCCTTCTCGCCTCATTCCAAACGATTTTCTAGCTTTGTTCCTGAACCACAAAACTGATAACCTGGTATATGTAGCTCAATTGGGAGTGAGTTGATTATTTTATTAATAAGACCTCTACCTCGATAGAGCTTTGTTCTGCTACTAGTTGTTTTATAAAAGCGCATTACCATTTTAATAGATGTTTATTCTTCAAAGTCTTATAAGAGAGTAATGATCTGTTGAGATTAATAAAACAAAAAACGAATATAGAAGTGAGGAATATCGATTTTAAAAACGGGGAAACAAACAACTTAGACATAGCAGATTATTACCCAATTCAATTAGAGCCTTAATTGTTGGACCTTCAAATTGTGGGAAAACGAATGTAATGATTAGTTTGATTGAAAGTCCGAATGGACTAAAGTTTGAAAATATTTATTTATATTCAAAGTCTTTACAACAACCGAAATATGAATATTTGAAAACACTCGTGAGCCCAATAAAAGAAATGGGATATTTTACATTCTCAGAAAATGAAAGTGTTCTAGCACCAAGTAAATCTAAAAAGAACTCTATAATGATTTTTGATGATGTAGCATGTGAAAAACAAAATAATATTCGTGCATACTTCTGCATGGGACGACATAATAATATTGATGCGTTTTATTTATGTCAAACGTATACACGCATCCCTAAAAATCTTATTCGTGATAATACAAACCTAATAATAATGTTCAAACAAGATGAACTAAATATTAAACATGTATACCAAGATCATGTAGGCGTAGATATGAAATTTGATGAATTTAAGAACATTTGTCAATTTTGTTGGAAGGAAATTTATGGTTTCTTACTAATAAGTAAAGATGATCCTCTAGAAAATGGACGCTATAGACGGGGATTCGCTGATTTTATTAGAATCTGAGATATAATATGGGAAATTCTAATTATTAATTCACTTGAAAATAATCGATCGAAATGACAACAACTCTTACTATAACGGGCAACAGCTCAATTTTAATTGCAAACTATCATCCACCCATTGAATTGGAGGGAAATTATGAGTGTGCACTCATTGATTTCCACATGTATAACTCAATTCCAAATGTTGATCATGATAATAATTTATTTCATATTGGAGAGCATGTTTTTGAGATACCTGTTGGATCATACGAGCTTAGTGATATAAGAAATATTATTATTGAGAAAATGGAGGAAAAAGAATCGGATAAATTGAAACATCCTCTCATCGAAAGTAACAACAATACGCTTCAAGTATTAATTTCAACTAAGGAACAAGCTATATATTTTAATAAAGAGAATACAATTGGTCAATTATTTGGGTTTAATAAAAAGATATTAAACCCGAATTCAATACACATCTCAGACCAGCCTGTAGATATTTTAAAAGTAAATACAATTCGGATAGAATGTAATATTGTAAGCGGATCGTATGTTAATGCAGACTCAAGCCATGTATTGCATGAGTTTGCTTTAAATGTTCCTCCAGGCTATAAAATGAGTGAGAAGCCCCACAATCTTATTTATTTCCCCATGAACACTAGAGAGATACACTCATTAATAATACGGATTGTCGATCAGGACGGACATTTAGTTAATTTACTGTAACGGACCACATCAGCTGGTCCGTGCAACAAATTATAATTTGGTTGCGTTTGCTCTAATTGATAAACACGTATTTGATATATTATTGCACAATGGTTTTCTTTATTTTATTCTTCGCTCGTACAGATTGGTGTTTTGTACCGCGGGGTGACGACGGTCCACTGAAGCCCTGCGCACCTGTTCGTGAGAGTTTCGCTTCAGACACTTCACGCACCAGCTAGGTAAATTAGTGGCTCGCCTGCCCGACAGCGACACCGCACGGCACTCTGGTTATTCACCAGGAGTCACTCGTACGCGCTCTGCCTAATCACAGGTTTCGCACAACTTGCTTTTACCCAGGCACGGGTTTGCCTTTCGCTACGCTCAAGCGTGGCAAGGATTGCTCTTCTCACCCGATTTCAGGACTCCAATGTCCTGTGTCCTTCGGCGGGTTGCTGATCCTTGGTGCGCTGCTGATCCTTCGATGCGCTTGTCGACTTCGGTGTCCGCTTGAGCAGCGTTTCTGCTTATTTTCACTTTTTAGCTTTCCACTCAGCGTTGAGTCTCACTTTAAATTTTGGACTGACTTTTGATTTTCGACTGACAGAGTCTCACTTTTAATTTTGGACTGAGAGTTGAGTCTCACTTTTAATTTTCGACTGAGATGTCTCACTTTTAGATTTTCTGATTTTCGACTGAGAGATCGTTGTGTGCTGCGACGCCCTTTTTAAGGCCTGCGTCGCAGCCTTTTGTCGCGACTGTACCAAAGATCACGTGATCGCCTCGGTGGCGTGATCTTTGGTACTCTGCTCCACCGCCGTTAGTGCGAGTATGGATGGCGATATTGCATTCGCCAAACTCCTCACACTATAACGGCACATGTCCTAACGGACATGTGTGTCAGACACGCTTATATGGCTGACAACCTGCGCAGGAAAGAGAGAGGGCGAAAGAGAGCGAATTCGCCGCAACTGCACTCAGGGTCGGAATTCGATCTGATGTGCAGTTACTGTGAGGGGCGCATATAGCATAAATGTATATTTACATACATTTAATTGCCAACGCTATATGGCTCCTCACACTCCCCCTTTCTTCGGTAGTGGAAGACTTCCACCTTCCAGCCGCGACTGTTCTGCTGGATACCGCCATCCCCGTTGTGCCCTTCCTCGTCGATTTGAGTCGTCGTAGGGCGCGTAGGGACCGTCTCCATCGTCGTTCGGCGCTACTCCCGCGTCGTCTCCCTCGTCGTCCACTTCTGCTCCCGCGTCGTCTGCGTCGATTGAGCCCGCACGCGGTCGCGGCCCCGCGAATCGTGCGGCGGACTCGTCCAGCTCGGGGTCGACGGCAGTTCGGGGAAATGTTCCCGGATCCCCTCTGGGTTGATCCCCTCGAGGTCGCTCGGGTAGCGGCTTCGTAGCGGCTTAGCCACCGCGATCGGAGGTTTTGGGGGCCCTCAGTGCCTCTCTGTCGCCCTCGACGTCCATTTCCTTGTCCTGTTGACCTGGAGTCGGCAATCGTATTGGCACGCGGACTACACGACAACCTCTCCGCGCATCACACTACGCGAACCACGCGTCCGCGTGGTCGCTGTGAACGCCGTCCAGTGACCCTTCGCACGGTCATCGGCTCCGCCTCGGTGCAGAGCTCCAGCGTCGCTGTTGCATCCGGGTTAGCCGACCGCATGACCGGAGGCCGCTTAGCCGCCGTGAGGTGTTGGATTTTGCGTCCATTCTGGTCACCCTCGATCCATGCAGTTGCCCTATCTGCGGCGCATTATCCTTGCGTGGGTGTGCGCTGCGTGCCTTATCCGGGGTTTGAGTCTACTGGCCGATGCACGTCTCGACCACTGGAGTGCGCGACTTAGCAACGTATCCGTGAGTTGTTGCTAGATTTTGTGCGTGCCGATTCTGGTCACCCTCGAGTGCCATATAAACGGTCTGTGCATCATCTGCGGCGCATTATATACGTTTTTGGCGGTCGTTGCACTCGCGCTCTCCTTAGTGCAAGTATTGGTGTTGCCTATTTTCGCCAAAGCGGCGATGCGAAACGTCTTCAGCGGTCGCTGTGTTTGCGCTCGTCATAGCGCAAGCATTGTTGTATGCCTATTTCCGCCAGCGGTGAGCTGAGACGTTTTCGGCGTGCTGCGCTTGCTCTCTCAATATTGCGAGCAGAACGTTTTCGGCGGTCGTTGCACTTTTTTCTCTTCTTGTGCAAAACGTTTTTGGCAGTCGCTTGCACCAGCTAATGTCAGAGCAGCTGTGAGCTTACGCTCTTGATTTCCGCGCAAAACGGCTTTTCTTATTTTTGATTGTCACTTTCTGTAACCGCGGCGAGCTAGCTGTTCTATTGTCTCGCGCTTTCGGCGGTCACTGCCCTTGTTCCCTATGAACTCTGGAGTAGGCTGGCCATCGTCTCTCTCGGCTGCTGTGCACTTTTAATCGGCGCAATGTGCTCTCTCATATTGCTGCGTTCAGGACGTTTTCGGATGTAACGTTGCACTTTTTTTGTTATCTTCTTACGGTATGGCGTAATTTTGTTTTAGTTCTGTTTATATATATGTATCTAAATATATATATAATTGATGTCTGATTACTCTTTGATTAAAAACTAGAATTCTTTATTCAGCGTAACGCTGTTCAGTTTGCGGTACAAAATGTACCCTACTTATGCTACTGGCTTAATCGATAAAGAAAGCTCTGGAGTTGCGTCTTATGTCCAGATCGGCTCTCTGAAGCTGTTTCTGTTTAAAGCAAAGTTGCTTATGTTAGACTCTGCTGACGAAGGCGTTTGGCGTTATGATCGCTGGCTCCAGTGGGGTTTGTTATTGTTAGAAAATTCTGGTGTAGGCGTTTGGCGTTATGATCGCTGGCTTCAGTTGGGTTTGTTATTGATGATATTTGCTGATGTTGCAAATAGGGATCTGCGCGTGGCGTTATGTATGTTGTTTATGTTTATGTGGCGGGCGTTGGCGTGGTTGATGCGTTGGCATTGTTTTGTGTTGGCGTTGGCGTTGCATGCGTTGCTTTTTGGCGATTTAAAATTTATGTGTATTTTTTTTTTGTTATTCTTATTACGTATGGTGTAATTTTGTTTTAGTTATGTTTCTATATATATAAGTGACATATCCAGATCACGCAGATCTCTCATGTCCACACCTCCAACAACGCCAAGCCAACGCAAGCCAACGCCACATAAACAATGCCAACGCATGCAACCACGCCAACGCCCGCCTCATAAACATAAACATAAACAGTAGCATTTACAATATCAGCAGATTTCGTTAATAACAAACGCTGAAGCCAGCGATCCTTTCGCCAAACGCCTTCAGCAGAATTTTCCATCAATAAACAAACCCCACTAGAGCCAGCGATCACAACGCCAAACGCCTTCGTCAGCAGATTCTAACATAAGCAATTTTACTTTAAACAAAAACCCTTCAATAAGCCAATCTTGAAATAAGACGCAAATGCGAGCTTTCTTTATCGATTAAGCCAGTAGCATAAGATGAGTTACATTTTGTACACCAAACTGAACAGACGCGTTTTGATGAATAAAGAATTCTATTTTTTTTAATCAAATACCGTAATCAGACATTCAATTGGCGCAGCCGGTAGGATAATAGTGAAATATCGTGAAACGTCGTAAACCTTTCAGGACAACGTACTAGTGTTCCGCGAAAATTAACTGTTATCCGCATAAGGACCTCGTGATCCTTGTAAAACTTTTTTTAAAAAGTAAACAAAAATACGCGAAGCAGACGAAGAATTTCTTCTTGTGTACAGGAGAACCTTCAAACAAAATTGCAAATAAATAAAGCAAAGTGAAAGAAACATATTTATAAGAAACAAAACAACATACAGACACTTAAATAAAATAAAATAAAAAAAATCAACAACAAAAACGATGTCGGAGTCATTGAGCCAAGCACTGGCGCAAATCAGCCAAGTACCCATCTTCGGTGGAGAAACGGACGAATTGGGAGGCTTCATCAGACAGATTGATATCATCTTGGAACTTTACCCAACCAATGATGTACGCCAAAAACTTATACTGTTCAACGCAATTCAGGCGCAACTACATGGAGACGCTATGAAAACATCATTCAGACACTTACCAGGAGACTGGGCAACACTTCGGAGTATATTAATTTCCACTTACAAAACACAAACATCATGTGAAGAACTATTAAAGAGAGTCTACAACACATATTTCGGAGGAAGTATTCGTAAGTTTCTCGAAGAACTCGAGCAGAAATCCTTTGTAATATTAAATAAGTTAGTAATAGAGAACAATGCCGAAAATAAATCAATGTACACCAAGGCATTAAATAATACTATAAGTGACGTAATACATAAAAGATTACCAGACAGATTATACATGCGCTTAGCGAGATACGATATATCAACAACAGATAAATTAAAAGCAGTAACTCAAGAACTAGGTCTATATGAAGACCGAGTATTAGAAAAACCAAAACCTACAATTAATACACAGTACAATAAATATAATAACAAATATTATCCTAAGCCTCAACAAAATTACAACCAAAATTATAGAAATCAACAAATCAACAAATTATAATCAGAATTATAGAAATCAACAAAATTACAACCAAAATTATAATCAGAATTATAGAAACCAACAACATTATTATAATACAAATTACAGAAATCAAAATTTTCAAAACGAACCAACAGTTAATAGACAATTGTTCAATGAATATCAATTAAAATTAAATGAAGGCAGGATGCAAAACCCTATCAATTATCAATCAAATAATAATAATAGACCACCTAACCAACCAATGAAAAGACAAAGACCTAGCACTAGTGGACAATCAAGAATGGACTGGACTGAAAATTTTCATCTACCAGCCTCGGGAATGAACACAGAATCCCATTCATAAGAATGGTTATGAATAATCAAAACTTACGATGCTTAATAGATACAGGTTCATCGGTAAATTTAATGAATAAAAATTTCTTTAATTATAAAACTTCAAAGGAAAATACTACTTGCCAAACAATAAATGGAAAAATAAAATTAAATACGAGCATATCATTAGCTCCAAGCAAACTTTGCCCGACAGATCAAAAATTTTATATTCATAATTTTTCCAAAAATTATGACATCCTCTTAGGCCGAACGTTCCTTAAGGATTGTAAAAGTGAGATCAACTACGAAGACGAATTTGTTAGACTTAATGATTTTGAATTTTTATTTAAATACAATAACGAAACCAAGGAAGAAGAATACAAAGACCCACCACTAACAAAAGACATACATACAGCATACGCACTAGAAAACGAACTAGTTGAAGGCAATCAATTTAGATTAGAACATCTAAATAAGGAGGAAAAATCGAAGTTAACAAAAGTTTTGTTTGAATTTAGCGACATTCAGTATAAAGAGAGTGACAATTTGACTTTCACTAATACTGTAAAACACGCTATCAATACAAAGGATGAGGATCCTTGTTATAGGAAACCTTATAGATATCCTCAAAGCTATGACGAGGAAGTTAACAGACAAATGAAAGAAATGATGCCACAAAGCATTATACCCAAAAAAGAAGATGTATCAAGAGATAAAAAATACCGAATAATCAAAGACTATCGAAGCCCTAACAAAAAAACGATTAGCGATAAATATCCCATACCAGTAATGAACGAAATATTAGACAAGTCAGGAAAATACACACCAAACGTTTTAAGAGGAACATATGAGACAAACGGAATTATGAACGTAACAAAGAAAAGAAACTATAAAAAAAGGAAGAAAAAAATAGAGAGAAAAAATTTATTTGGCACATTAACTGAAGACGACAAAACAGAACTCGCTGAAAAAAAAAAAATATTCACTAATAGAGGTAGAAACATAATACATTACAAAACCAAGTTCAAAAAGAGAAAGAAAATAAAAAGAAACAAATAACAAACAAATGTATAAATGGTATTTTGAAACAAACAAAAATTTAAATGTAAATTCACAAAAGCAAGGAAAAATTATGAAATAAACTTTATAGAACCAATTGTACCGTACAATTAGAAGATATTCAGATAACAAATGTAATATCTGATTTCACACAATCCATTTATATAAGTAATAATATAACTAAAATAGAGCCACTAGAATTCACACAAACTAAAGAGCTCATAAACGTACATACAAGAACTAACAATACCCTGTTAATCATAAGCTTAACATTAGTGACAATATTGTCAATAGTAATAATAAGTTATTCTTTATTCAAATTCAAAAATGTTCCAAAACGAATAATAATCAGATATAAAAATAATGCAGCAACACAACCAACCATCGAAAATAAAGACGAAGCAACCGAGAAGAACAACGACGTAGGAACGCACCATATACTCAACGCTTGAGGACAAGCCGATTTCTAGGGGATGGGGAAGTGACATATCCAGATCACGCAGATCTCTCATGTCCACACTCACTCCAACAACGCCAAGCCAACGCCAAGCCAACGCCACATAAACAATAACAACGCATGCAACCACGCCAACGCCCGCCTCATAAACATAAACATAAACAGTAGCATTTGCAATATCAGCAGATTTCGTTAATAACAAACCCAACTGAAGCCAGCGATCATAACGCCAAACGCCTTCACCAGAATTTTCCAACAATAACAAACCCCACTAGAGCCAGCGATCACAACGCCAAACGCCTTCGTCAGCAGATTCTAATATAAACAATTTTACTTTAAACAAAAACCCTTCAATAAGCCAATCTTGAAATAAGACGCAAATGCGAGCTTTCTTTATCGATTAAGCCAGTAGCATAAGATGAGTTACATTTTGTACACCAAACTGAACAGACGCGTTTTGATGAATAAAGAATTCTATTTTTTTAATCAAATACCGTAATCAGACATTCAATTATATATATAAATATATATGTTTATTCATTGTTATATTTTCGGTATGTGTGAGACCAATTTGAGTTTTTGGAGTCGCACTTATCTTCCCCCTTTTTAATTTTGGGGATCTGGGAACTCACCCGTCGCCTTGCTGTGTGGCTTTAAGTCGCTGACGTGTGCCGTTCGTATCCGCTTGTCTGCCGAGCTCCTCAGTTTGCAGATCACCGGTGATTTGAAGTCTATTATTTGGTACGGGCCGCCGTATCTCGTGCAAGCTTGGCTGCGAATCCTCCGCCGCATTCGATAGATGGTGTAATTTCACCCACACTCTATCTCCGACTTTGGGGCTCCATTGCCTGCGACGAAGGTTGTAGTGCCTTGCCTGATCTTGAGATGCCTTTTCTAAGCTTCGCCGAACAATTTCGAAAATGTCTTTTAGCTTATTTTCATTTTCGTTCGGCGTTTGGCTTACTTGACCCGTACCGATTGCCACTTCGTCAAACAAAGTTTTCGGCAGCCTCGGCTCCCGGCCTTGTGTGATGAAGGCAGCGCTGTATCCGGTCGTGCTCGAGACGCTGGTGTTGACTGCTAGTGTCAGCTCTGGGAGCGCCTCATCCCAGCGTCTTTGGTTGTTCCTTGCGAACTGGGCGATCATTGTTTTCACCGTCCGGTTAGCTCGCTCCGTTGGATTCTCTTGGGGCGTGTACGGTGCAGTGAACTGGTGTTTAACTCCCATCTCCTCGAGGAAATTTTTAAACGCCCTGCTGGTAAATTGTGTGCCGTTGTCCGTTATTAACACCTTTGGCACTCCAAACCGTGCCAGAATCCTCTCCCGGAAGGCCTTTTGCAGCGATGCCGTTGTAGCGCTTCTAAGTGGCACCATCTCGGTCCACTTCGAGAAGCGGTCTACAAATACCAGCAGCATCGTGTTTCCATGGCTGGACCTCGGCAATGGTCCCACGAAGTCCGCACAGACCGTGCTCCACGGCTCTTCGGGAATTTGGGTGAGCATGTGTCCGGCCGCGGCCAATTGACTTGGCTTATATTGTTGGCATGTTTCGCATTTTTGAACATATGCTCTAACATCTCTATATAAGCCAGGCCAATAGTAGCGCGCTGCTACTCGGGCTATTGTTTTCCTACTACCCGTGTGTCCTGCGGCGGCGGTGTTGTGGTTCTCGCGTAGAACCTGTGTACGCTTGCCCGTTGGCACACACAATTTCCAGGCTGCTACATCCTCCGTTCCAGCTCGATGAGGGATGTGCCTGTATAAGTTTCCAGATTCCTCCATATAATCTGGAAACTTTCTGGGATTTTTGTCTATGGTGGCTCGCATCTTTTGGATCCAGGGGCAGTCTTTGTTCGCTTGGTCCATCGCGTTTTCCACCGTTGAGATCCGGCGGCATGTATCCTTCAGGGGCTGTCGAGATAGGGCATCTGCAACAATATTCAGGTTTCCCTTCCTGTATTTGATATCGAAATCAAATTGTTGCAGCTCCAGTGCCCATCTCGCAATCCTGCCTGAGGGGCTTTCGATGGAGTTCAGCCACTTTAGTGCCATATGATCCGTGATGACGGTGAAGTGGTATCCCTCCAAGTAAGGTCGCAACTTTCTTATGCCCCAGATTATTGCAAGGCACTCCTTCTCGGTCGCAGAGTAGTTGCGCTCCGCACCATTTAAGGATCTACTTGCATACGATATGACCCGTTCGCCCTCCACTGAGTTTTGGGTCAATATCGCCCCCAAGCCATAATTGCTAGCATCCGTTTGCAAGCAAAATGGCCTGGAGAAATCTGGGCATGCCAACACCGGTGATTGTGTCAGCTTTGCTTTCACCTTTTCGAAAGCTTCCTGTCGCTCTCTGGTCCATTCCCATTTGCTTCCCTTCTTGAGCAGCGCGTTTAGTGGGTGCACTGTTGTGGCGAAATCTGGTACGAACCGCCTTATACCATGATGCCACTCCCAAGTATTGCCGCAGTTCCTTTACATTTCCCGGTGGCTTCAGCTCGGCGATGGCAGCTACCTTCTCGGGGTCAGTGCGGATTCCATCCTCCGTGACGTGGTGACGAGGTATTTCAACTCTTGTTTGAAGAAGTCGCACTTCTCCACGTTGATTCTCAGATTCGCTGCTCTCAGCCGTCGGAACACTTCTCTCAAATTGTCCATGTGTTCCTCGCGTGTTTTCCCGATCACAATGATGTCGTCCAGGTATGCGAATGCATGTGGCATCATTTCGGGTCCAATCACGCGGTCGAGGGCTCTCTGGAAAGTAGCTGGTGCCGAATGGAGTCCAAATGGCATTACCTTCCATTGAAACAGTCCTTTTCCTGGGACTGTGAATGCCGTCTTCGCCCGACTCTCTTTCTCCATCGGTATCTGCCAGTAGCCATCCTTGAGGTCCAGGCTCGTGATGAACCGCGCCTCTCTTAGCTGGTCCAGGATGTGGTGCACTCTTGGGAGGGGATATGCGTCTTTTACGGACTTGGCGTTCAGTTGCCTAAAAGTCCACGCAGAGGCGCCATTTCCCTGTTTTCTTTCGTACCATCACTATTGGTGCGCTGTGCGGGCTTTTTGATGGCTCGATGCATCCTTTGGCTAGCAGTTCATCCCATCTAGTTTGTTGATCTCTGCTTGCATCTTGGGGTTCTTAGGGAAGTATCGCTGTTTGATTGGTCGGTCGTCACTCATGACAATGCGATGCTCAGTAATGGGCGATGTTCCCTTTATGGCCTCAAATGCCGCCAATTCTCGTCGTAAAAATGCATCGATTTCTGCGTCCGGATGTATTGGTGGTATGACTGTCTTTGCCACGGACAATCTCTCCTCCTGGTGTTCTTGTATTCCGTTCCCAGGTATACTTATGGTCAATCCGGCGCACTCCAAAACAGTTCCCATGGCCGACAGAAAATCCCATCCGAGAACCAAATCGTCTATGATTCCGGGGAGTATAAGTAGAGCAATATCCATGTTGCTCCGTCCGAGCCGGATATTCACCTCTACTTGTTCCTGGACACCGCTATTTCGGCCATCTGCCATGCGGACTCGCCGTGCAGTTGCGCATCGTCGGCCTACGTCGAACAGTCCACGAGCTAGCTTCTCGCTAACGAAACTACTCGTGGCTCCTGTATCGATCGTAGCCTTGTATTGACAGTTGCCGATCTCCACGACCGCTGTCAACTGCGCTCCCTCGTCCTGCAGGCTGCCGATTAGCGTCTTGGGGCTGTCCTGTTCGGCTCCCGCTCGCCCCTCGGTGGCGGACGCCGGTGTTCGTTTCCCGACCGACAACACATTGACGTACGGATTCCAATACGTCCACACATCCAACAATAATCCATCATGGGATTTGTGCACTCTGTCGCGCGGTGTCCCTCCTGGCCGCAAAATCTGCAGGCCATATCTGGGTTGCTAATGTGTGTTTGTGTGTTGTCGCGTCTTGCCCTTGGGGCTGGTCTCGGTCTCGTCCTCGGGGCTGGTCTCGGTCTCGAGTCTGCTTCAGCCCTCTCGTTGTGTACTTGGCTGTACGTTCCCTCACTGTCTGCCATGGCCATGAATCTTGGCCTGTTTTGCCTTGGTGCTGGCTCTGTGTGGTGGTATTGACGCATCTGTGGTGGTTCCGCGTGTCGGTGTGATGGCTCCATACGTCTCTGTAGAGGCTCCATGTGCATTCGCTGTGGAGTGTTGTAGTTTGTGTGCTCCACGCGTCTCTGCTGAGGCTCTCTGTGCATTCGCTGTGGAGTGTTATAGTCCGTGTGCTCCAAGCGTCTCTGCTGAGGCTCTCTGTGCATTCGCTGTGGAGTGCTGCAAATGGGCTCCTCTACGCGGCTTTGCTGTCGCAACTTCTCCCTGTCGACCTCGAGTTCCTCAAATGCGGCTGCCAAGTGCATCAATTCCGCCAAGTTCTGAACTGACCTGGCCTTGCGCATGCTCGCAGGTCTGGGAGCTGTTGATATGCGCATTTTGTGCAGCTGTTTTCGCGCCGTATACTGCAGTGGCCGCATTAGCGTCTGCATCTCCACCATGTATGTTTTAAATGGCTCGTTTATAGCCTGACGTCTGTGGGTAACTTCGTCCCTCAAGTTCTCAAAGTAGTCCCTCGGCAAGAAATATTCTTGAAAACTCTGGACGAATGTTACCCATGTCGTCCAGTGCTGATTGTTGGCTACATACCATTTCAGAGCCATTCCCTGTAGTAGTTCAGGCATGGCTCTGGGAACCAGATTCAAGTTGAGTCCATATGTATCCGCAGACCACTCGACTTGTTCCAAGAATTCTAAAGGCTCCGTGGTGCCTTCGAAGCGAAAGTTCCACTCCCGAACTTGTTTCGCTACCCTCGGGTATTCTTGAGACATAGTCGTCGCCGTGTGGTCGCTTATGGACACTCTCCTTGATGGCTGTGGTGCGGGTGTTCCCCATACTGTGTGGCTGGTGTCTCGCGGCGCGCTGCTGCGCTGATTGCTGGTATACTCAATTGTACGAAGTCAATGTTCGTTGCTCCTCTTGCGTCCGGAACTTGACCGATTTCTTTGGCCGGTGAATATTTGCCATGAATCGCTGCTAATTCCGCGATCCGCGTGCTGTATGGGAGTCTGGATTCGTGAGTGTCTACCCACTTGAATCGTGTCGACGCATAACGTCCAGTGTGCCACTCAGCTCCACTTGGAATTCTTCTCCATACATCAGCACTTCATCCTTTTTCAGGTTGTAAACCCACGCGCGAACCATTTTTGTGTCAATATATAATGTGTGTTTATCAATTATCGCAACCACCAACGTTGGGCGCCAGTTGTAACGGACCGTTTTGCTCTGCCGGGCTAAAACTCAGTCGAGCTGTGGGTCCGTGCAACAAATTTATAATTTGGTTGCGTTTGCTGCTAATTGATAACACGTATTTGATATATTATTGCACAATGGTTTTCTTTATTTTTATTCTTCGCTCGTACAGATTGGTGTGTTGTACCGCGGGGTGACGACGGTCCACTGAAGCCCCTGGTCAGCTTTGAAGCGTGCACCTGTTCGCGAGAGTTTCGCTTCAGACACTTCACGCACCAGCTAGGTAAATTAGTGGCTCGCCTGCCCGACAGTGACACCGTACGGCACTCTGGTTATTCACCAGGAGTCGCTCGTACGCGCTCTGCCTAATCACAGGTTTCGCACACTTGTTTTTACCCAGGCACGGGTTTGCCTGTCGCTACGCTCAAGCGTGGCAAGGATTGCACTTCTCACCCGATTTCAGGACTCCAATGTCCTGTGTCCTTCGGCGGGTTGCTGATCCTTGGTGCGCTGCTGATCCTTCGATGCGCTTGTCGACTTCGGTGTCCGCTTGAGCAGCGTTTCTGCTTATTTTCACTTTTTAGCTTTCCACTCAGCGTTGAGTCTCACTTTTAATTTTGGGCTGACTTTTGATTTTTGACGACTTTTGATTTTCGACTGAGTCTCACTTTTAATTTTCGACTGAGCGTCTCACTTTTAGATTTTCTGATTTTCGACTGAGCGATCGTTGTGTGCTGCGACGCCCTTTTTATAGGCCTGCGTCGCAGCCTTTTGTCGCGACTGTACCAAAGATCACGTGCTCGTCTCGGTGGCGTGATCTTTGGTAATTTTCCACTACCTTTTCGCTGGCGCCAGCCCATAGCCCGCCGTTAGTGCGAGTATGGATGGCGATATTGCATTCGCCAAACTCCTCACACTATAACGGCACATGTCCTAACGGACATGTGTGTCAGACACGCTTATATGGCTGACAACCAGTGCAGGAAAGAGAGAGGGCGAAAGAGAGCGAATTCGCCGCAACTGCACTCAGGGTCGGAATTCGATCTGATGTGCAGTTACTGTGAGGGCGCATATAGCATAAATGTATATTTACATACATTTAATTGCCAACGCTATATGGCTCCTCACATTACGTAATGAAAGTGTTACACTTCGCTAACATTTAAGACATCAAAAATGATAATTTATAATAAAAACGTGTGTTATCCCCCATCATCAAACACTTTGAGTTATACTGCAGAAGAAAGAAGATCGTTAAGAACAATACTCACAACACAGAACAAATTGTTTTTAAAGTCATTGGGTCTAAAAATAAGAGAACAATGAGTAATTTGTTAGCTGTTCGAGAGAAACCCTATTCGGATGAGAGTATAACCAAAAAAGAATATCATAGCTACTTTCCCTATCTCCAATCATTTAAGAGTAATGATGAAGTTAGAATCACAATCCAAAATCAGGACTTATATGTGTTACCGAGCGAGAGTTTTATTAATATTGAGGGCTTGACTCCTTTGGCTAACAATTCAATTTCAAGTTAGTTTGAGTCAACTTTTCAATCAATATGGACACACTTCAGCTAAGAAAATCTAGAAATTCGAGAAAAATACAAGATCATGAAATCATTTTTGGATTTGAGTATTTTGTTAATCTACAATTAAAATTAAAGTGTGGCTTTTCAACAACGAGACGATTTACACCAATGGTTTGGATGCAGCAACATAAGCGCAATTTCATTGGATTTGGAAAAGAGGAATGGCTTCAATTATTAGCATTTAAGGAATATATCCAGTTAAGGCTTGAGCAGTTTGAGTTCTTGATGCCTGATACGTTAATGGATAATCCCAAGATTGAAAGCATAAAGTGTCATTTTAAAATTAGAAAATCAGATAAGCAGTGTATATTAATTTTAAATCAATATGGTAATAAAATTGAATTTGATAGTGAGTCATGGAGAGCCTTCATAAGATTAGGGATATTTTAACATCATTCTTATGTTGGAACACGTTGTTGAAAAATCAAATTTGTAATATATATAATAATTATATTATCCCTAAATGTTCAAAGATGGGAAAATACGATGTACAACTTTTAGATTTAGATGCATCTTATGGACATGAAGCAGAAATTGATCTAACTCGTTTATGTTTTGAAATTTCAAGAAAGATGGGAAAAGAAATAAAAAAAGATGTAAACCGGTATAGACAAGTATTAGAAAAGAGAGTGACACAAGTATAGACTCTTAAAAAATAAAGTAAAATAATTCTTTAGTTGCATTTCGGCTTTTGAAGAATAAACAACAATATGGGTCTAATTACAAATTTTGGATTTAAAACAAATGTGAGGAAAATTGATGAATTCCTCAAGGAGTTTGAGGATGTGCTTTTTCCTGAGCACGCTAAACTGTTGGAGGAATACCGAGAATATTTCTTTGAGTATGAAAACTATCGTCTTATTAAATCAAAATATGGAAAGCACTTGACGGTGTGCTCATGGTCCTCGAATGATGCAACAGAAGGAGCTGATACATGTGCTTGTCACTACTTTGTATCATATAAAAGAAAACTGGATCGTCTTATATTTCAATACACTAACCTATCAAAGAGGTTCAACAAAATGGATATTAATAATAATAATACATTTTAATATATACATTTATCATTAAAATTAAACTATAACAATAAGAATAAATAAATTATATTATGAAAACGTAAACAAAAAAAATTCTTTTATTTAAACATTTTAAACTCTATGAAGCTAGGTATGAAGTCTGCAGGTATACAAATCAGAACAGGCTATTATTTCAAATTATTGTGAAATCAACATAGTGATCCTCCTACTCAAACAGAGTGCACTGTAAAAAAGGGAGAGAACCGAAAACACACACAAAGGTAGCAGCACGTGACAAACATACGTGCGAAGTACCTGCTTATCAACACTTCATGTCAATAATACTGTAATTATGATGTGGGAAAACATTTAGGTGTGAGGTGTCCTACTAGGCCTAACCAATGACAACGAAGGTGCGAAAAGAGAACCAAAAACACTTTTACACTGATCAATGAATTCACCCTCAAAAAATCAAAAACATGTACCTGCACACTTGTGCGGTAGCTGGTAACCGATCTTCCACTATATTCTAGCATACAGGATATAGGTTACATACCTTGCTCACAATCTCCTCCTTAAAAAATCTCAGTCACGTACGCACACACAAGTGCGGTAGCTGGTAACCGATCTTCCACCATATTCTAGCATACAGGTTATAGGTTACATACCTTGCTCACAATCTCCTCCTTAAAAAATCTCAGTCACGTACGCACACACAAGTGCGCTAGTGATCCTCCACCTGAATCTTCCACCATATTCTAGCATACAGGTTACACGCCTTGTTCACAATCTCCTCCTTTAAAAATCTCAATCACGTACGCACACACAAGTGCGCTAGTGATCCTCCACCTGACTCCAACCCCCAATAAAAAAAGGTCATCCATAAATCATGACCCTTCGATCATAAATGTCACGCACGTGACCCAAAATCACACATTCTTCTAAAAAGGTCACACACCTGGCACCCCCCACCCAAAAAGCAATAAATCAAGTGCTATAATTAGGCAATTAAAATTCAAGAGCTGTCAACAAAAACGATTAGGACTTCTTGTCATAGAATCCCCAGTTCCCTAACATCGTAAGCAAAGATCCAATGAATCATTTGATGATTTTTATGGGATCTTAACTGCCTTAGCTGACAAACTGCAAGGACCCATGTCTGAAAACTCTTTGGTAGAAACCTTAAGAGCCAACTTGTTGGCTGACATTCAGCATATTATATGAGCCTGCTAACTCTGTGAAGGAAAAAGCAAAGCCATCAGCGGATGTACCTCGACGTCTTGTGAATGCCATTTCCGAAACCGAATCGGAGATGGTTCCCGACGAAGAAACTGCATCCGATGTTCAGTATGACCTGTCGGTGGTGGATTTGTCCTGCTGGAACTGCGCCGGAAAGGGACACCTGATACCAAGAGTATGGCAGGCGCAAAGTATTTTGCTATGGTTGCGGAAAATCAGACACTTACAAACCTAGTTGTAGAAACTGCACTGCAAACTTCTCCAAAAAACAATCACGCCCGTGCACCCCAAATAGTTGGTTAACAAAGCTTCGTTTCTAAGCTCCTTCTTGAGATATAAAGTATAAGTCAATGAACTCAAAAGTGAGGACATCTGACGGAAAAGGTCAAAACAGTGGGCAAAGCAATTGCAGAAGTAACTAACACGGTAGAGACTAAGCAGTTGACGTTCTATTTAGTTCCTTCTCTAGCTGCAGATCTTTACCTTGGAATTGACTTTTGGACAGTTTTCTATTAATGACGCAAAGCCTGAATATTTCGTCACTAAGCGATCCGACAATTCGAGAATTGACTCCAATGGAAACAAAAACTGCTGCAGAAAACTATAAGTTTGGGTATAACAACACTAATTTCACATTGATTGATGTAGCTGAGTTAAACCTATAAAGCAGCGTCATTAATGAGTAAAGTAAAAGATTCATACCCTTTGCCGTTAATCGATGGGATCTTGAGTAGATTGCCGAAGCTGAATTATAACAAAGCCTTGACCTGAAGGATGCCTTCTGGCAAATACTTCTCCACCCAAACTCTTGCGATAAGACCGCCTTTACAGTTCCTGGTCGGCCATTGTACGAGTTTGTAGTCATGCATTAATTATCTCGCGCTAATTTAACGCTTAATGTCTAGAAAAGCAAATTCTGCAGATCTGAGGTTAAGTATCTGGCAATGTTATATGCAATGGCATCATTAGTACCGATCCCGAAAAAATAGCCGCTGTAAGGGACTTTCCAATAACACGATCAGTAAAGCAAGTTCGTAGGTTCCTTGGCACGATTGGCTGGTATCACAAATTTATCAAAAATTACGCGGCTATCGCATCGCCATTGTCCGATACTCTAAAGACAAAGCAAAAGTTTGAATGGACTGAAGAAGCCCAGACATTCGAGTCGCTAAAGAATCACATGTGTTCGGCTCCTGTATTGCATAGCCCAAACTTTGCTGAGCCTTTTTCAATACATTGTGACGCTAGTCACACTGGAGTTGGAGCTGAGCTGATGCAGACTAATAGTGAGGGTGACGAGGTGCCGATTGCATTCATGTCAAGAAACTTAATCGATGCCAAATGCAGTATACGGTCACCGAGAAGGAGTGCTATGCGGCTGTTTTGGAAGTAAAAAAATTTAGGGCCATATAGAAGGTCAAGAGTTTACTGTGATCACGGATCATGCATCTTTAAAATGGCTCATGACCCAAGTGGATTTTAGTTCACGTCAGCCTGTTGGTCTCTTAGAATACAAGGGTTTATATTCTAGATACAGCACAAAAAAGGCAGCCAAAATATAGTCCCCGATGCGCTTTCACGGGGGAATTAACATAACCTTTGAAAAGCTCAGAAGATATTATTACTGGCCAAACATGGTAACAGATGTTAAGAACTATATAAATGCTTGTGATATTTGTAAGGCTACTAAGCATCCCAATCAGACCTTGAAAACAAAAATGGGCAATCTTAGTCAACCACTGAGGTTCTTCCAAAAGTTGTTTGTCGATTTTGGGACCCTATGCACGCAGCAAGTCTGGAAATATAGGCATTTTCGTTGTACTGGATCACATGTCGGAATTTCCATTTTTAAATCCCGTCCGAAAATGTACTGCAGAAGCTGTCAGACAGTATCTGGAATCAGATATCTTCCACTGCTTCGGAATACCCGAAACCATAGTGTCTGACAACGGAGTTCAGTTTAAGTCTAAAACATTCAACTCCTTGCTAGGCCAATACAAAATATCCCATACCTATACAGCATTTTATTCTCCCCAGAGAGTCAACCGGTCCATTCTCTCAGCCATCAAGGCATATGTTGATCCAAACCAGCGTAACTGGGATGAGAAATTGAGTTTCATAAGTTGTGCACTGCGGTCAAGCTTTCATTTAACGATCAACACAAGCCCTTACAAATTGTCATTTGACCAACATATGGTCACAAACGGCAGTAGCTACAAATTATTGAGAGCTCTAGGCATGCTAGATGATCGCAGTCCACAATTTGGTCGAGGAATTCTTTTGATCTCCTGCGTAGTAAGGCGAAAGATGCTATGCAAACTCAACACGCGCGGAACGAAAAAGCATACAACTTGCGAGCCAGAGAAGTGTCATTTAAAGCTGGCCAAGAGGTTTATAGGCGTAACTTTCAGAAGCAACTTTGCGAAGGGTTACAGTTCTAAGCTAGCCCAAGCTTCGTCAAAGACCGAATTCGTAAAAAATTTGTATTGTTACTACGGGTTGGAAGATTATCAAGGCAGACTTATTGTCCAATTCCATGCGAAAGGTATAAAGCAATGACCCGTTTTTCTGCAAGCCTGAATCCCGCTCGTTGTATTCCACCTCAACTGTAGCCAGCGATCATAACTCCAAACGCCTTCGTCAGCATATTTTAACATAAACAATTTTAACATAAACAAAAAAGAATACATAGTAGACCCTCCATAGACCAATCATGAAATAAGTCGCAAATGCGAGGTTTCCTTATCGATTAAACCACTAGCATAAGTTTATATTTGGTACACCAAACTGAACAGACGTATTTCTGAATAAAGAATTAAATTTTTTTAATCAATCAGACTTTCAAGGTAGGATAATATTGAAATATCGTGAAACGTCGTAACTTTTAGTAAAACGTATTAGTGTTCCGCGAAAATCAACTGTTATCCGCATAAGACCCCGTGATCCTTGAAAATCTTTTTTTTTAAAGTAAACATAAATACGCGAGGCAGACGACGAAGATTTTCTTGGGTACAATAAACCTTCAAACAAAAAACAAAAAAAAAACGGAATGTTGCTGGAATCAACATTGAACCAAGCACTGGAGCAAATACGTCAGCTACCAACCTTCGCTGGAAAAACGGACGAACTGGGAGCCTTTATAGGAAGGATCGACTTCATAATGGATTCTTCAAGCCGCGAACGCAGGCAAACATTAATAATGTACAGCGCAATCCAGATGCAGTTATATGGAGAGCAATGAGGACATCACTAAGGCACTTACTGGAGATTGGGAAGCACTACGGAGCATATTAATTTCAACCTTTAAAACACAAACACCTTGTGAAGAACTACTAAGGGGTCTACAACACATATTTTGGAGGAAGTATTCGTAAGTTCCTCGAAGAACTCGATCAGAAATCCTTTGTAATATTAAATAAGTTACTAATAGAAAATTGTACACAAATGTATTAAATAATACTATAAGTGACGTAATACATAAAAGATTACCAGACAGGTTATACATGCAGTTAGCCAGATACGATATATCAACAACAGATAAATAAAAGCGGTAACCCAAGAATTAGGTTTATACGAAGACCGCGTATCAGAAAAACCAAAACCTGCAAATAACACACAGTACAATAAAAGTAATAACAAATATTATCCAAAACCTCAACCAAATTACAAACAAAATTATAATCAGAATTATAGGAACCAAGAAAATTATAATACAAATTACAGATAGCAAAATTCACAAAACGAACCAATAGTTAATAAACAATTGTACAAAGACTTAGTACTAGTGGTCAATCAAAAATGGACTGGTCGAAAAATTTTATCAAACAGCATCAGAAACGAAAACAGAACCCCATTCATACAAATAGTTATGAATAACCAACACTATCACTCCAACCATAAGTGGAGAAATAAAATTAAATATCACCATATCATTAGCCCGTAGCAAACTTTGTCCAACAGATCAGAAATTCTACATACATAATTTTTACAAAAATTTTGACATCTACTTAGGCCGAACGTTCCTTAAGGATTGTAGAAGTCAGATCAACTACGAAGACGAATTTGTTAAACTTAATGATTTTCAAATTTTATTTAAATATAATAACGAAAATAAGGAAGAAGAATATAAAGACCCACCACTAATAAAAGATACACATACGCATACGCATTAGAAAACGAATTAGTAGAAAGCAATCAACTTAGATTAAAACATCTAAATAAAGAAGAAAAATAAAACACGCTATCAATACAAAAAAAATGAGGACCATTGTTATAGGAAACCTTATAAATATCCTCAAAGCTATTATGGGTAAGTAAACAGGCAAATGAATGAAATGATGCATCAAGGTATTAAACGACCGTCTAATTCACAAAAAGAAGATGCATCAGGAGAGAAAAAATACAGAGTAGTCGTAGACTATCGCAGCCTTAACGAAAAAACAATCAGCGATAAATTTCCCATACCTATAATAGATGAAATATTAGACAAGTTAGGAAAATGTCAATATTTCACAACAATCGATTTAGCTAAAGGATTTCATAAAATTCAGATGGATGAAAATCAATTGCGAAACCAGCATTCTCAACCAAAGCAGGACATTTCGAATATACACGAATGCCATTTGGCTTGAAAAACGCACGAGCAACCTTTCAACGATCTTTGGAATCTTTTAATTTACAACAATTGTCTAGTTTACATGGATATGACATAATAGTGTATTCCACTTCATTGAAGAACACATATTAGCATTAACGCTAGTTTTTAGAAAGCTCAGAGAAGCAAATCTAAAACTACAACTAGCTTAAATGCGAGTTCATGAAAAAAGAAACTGAATTTCTAGGACATATAATAGCAACAGAAGGAATAAAACCTTACCCAATACAAATAAAAGCCGTTAAAGAATTTCCAATCCCTAATTCGCCAAAAGAAAAAAAAAGATTTTTAGGATTATGTAGATTTTACAGGAAATTCATCCCAATTCGCCAAAGTTGTGAAACCAATGACGATAAAGCTAAAGAAAGGAGCAAAAGTCAACGAAAAAGAACTAACACAAATAGAAGCCTTTGATAAATTAAAGCTACTCATAACATCAGACCCAATATTGGTATATCCGGATTTCAAGAAAAAATTCTCACTTACCACAGACGCTAGTAATTATGCGTTAGGATCGGTTTTATCACAAGATCACAAACCAATATGTTACGCTAGTAGAACTTTAAACGAGCATGAGATAAAATACTCAGCGATAGAAAAAGAATTATTAGCAATAATATGGGCAACGAAAAACTTCAGATCATACTTATTTGGTAGAAATTTTGAAATACTTGGCGACCACAAACCTCTTATATGGCTAAATAACATAAAGGAACCAAACATGAAACTACAAGGTGAAGATAAGATTAAATGAATTCGACTATGAAATCAAATACATACCAGGCAAAGAAAATTACGTAGCTGATGCACTTTCCAGAATTAAAACAGACGAAAATAACATAGAAGAAAATTTCATGGGGAATGCTCAAGATAGCATAGCAGCGACAATACATAGCGCAAACGAAGATAACCAAAATCTTATTCAAATCACAGAAAGACCATTGAATAATTATAATCATCAAATAGAATTCATAAAAGGAAATACAGCAGAAATAAAGAAAATTAGCTATTTTCACAAAACTAAGATTATAATAAATTACATAGAAATGACAATGGAAAAACAAAAGAAATCATAAAAGAATATCTTGTGCAAAAAACAGCGTTATATACTTACCCATGAAGGTGACTACGCAAATTTACAAAAGCTTATTTAGAAATAATACAATGAGATTGTCCGAAAAAAACAATGAGAACCACAAAAAAATTAAAAGATATCCAAACTTATTCAGAATTTAATCAAATCATATTGAACGACCATACCAAACTTACATCCAGGAATAGAAAAAACTACAGTAATGTTTAAAGAAAAATATTATTTCCCAGATTACCAAAACATAATTAAAGAATGCGAAATTTGTAGTATATCAAAAGTGGAACACAGAGACAAAAAATTTAGCTATGAAATAACACCTGACGTCTTCAACCCTAGAGGAAAATACGTTATAGATTTTTATATGATAGACGTATACTCAAAATACATTAATAGAAATAATTGGAAAAGATTGGTTAGAAGCAACAAGAGCATTATTAAAAATATTCAACGAAATGGGAAAACCGTTAGAAATAAATGCAGATAAAGACTCAGCATTCATGAGCGCAGCATTAAAAATTTGGGTAGATTCAGAAAATGTTAAAATTGAAATCACAACAAGTAAGAACGGCATATCAGACGTAGACACAAACGAAGAAAATAAGTTAACAAAATTGAAATAATACTTTACACATATAACCATAAAACGATACATAGCACTACTGTTAGAACACCAGCAGATATCTTCATTTATGCCGGATCACCAGCATACAATACCCAAGTGAATAGAATTAAAAAGATCAACAAACTAAATGAAAAAGAAAAGCTTATGAAATAGATACAAACTATAGCGAAATGCCACTTATCAAATCAAAAACAACAAATCCATTCAGGAAAACAGGCATAATAAAACACTTAGATAGCAAACACTTCGAAGAAACGAATAGAGGTAGAAAAATCATACATTACAAAACTAAGTTCAAAAAGAAAAAGAAAATAAACATATACAAATATAACAATAATTTTGCTAATAATGATAATACTAACGATCACAATAACTCAGAGTAATACCCAAAATCTAGAAATTAACCAAGTAAAAACACAAAAACGGGAACGTTTTATTTAAAACAGGCTCATTGAGCATATCTTCAGATTTCGAATACCATTGCCTAACAGTAAACCTAACACAAACCGAAAATACTGAAAAAGATTTAATATCTCAGACACATGATTTCAGTGCTCTACCCGAAATAGAATATCTAGTAGAAAAACTTCATAGAGAAATGAATGGAATAAGAATAATCAAAAGACAGAAACGAGGACTCCTAAATATAGTAAGAAAAGGTTACAAATATTTATTTGGCACATTAACTGAAGACGACAAAACAGAACTTACTAAAAAAATAAACGAACTAAACAAAGTCGTAAAAGCAGTCAATCATGGGATAGAAATAATGGACGGCTTGACAGAAAATTCACAGCAGAACATAAAATTAAGTTTATTAATGTTTAACTTACAACAATTCACTGAATACATCGAAGATATCGAGATGGGGATGCAACTGACCAGATTGGGAATTTTTATCCCAAAAATTACTAAAACATGATCATTTATTAAATGTCGATTCATAAAAAGTGTTAAATATAAAAACATCAACTTGGATAAAACCGAAACACACTTGGATAAACTGAAACACACAAAAACAAGAAAAACTATGAAATAAATTTCATAGAACCAAATGTAATATTAACTTGGAATTTACCTAAAGTCACACTTCATCAAAACTGTATACCACAAAAGATTGAAATTTTAGGAAACAACATTATCAAACTGTTCTGTACAATTAGAAGATATCCAGATAACAAATGTAATATCTGATTTTACACAAACCGTTTATATAAGTAATAATATAACTATAACAGAGCCGTTAGCATTCGTACAAACTAAAGAACATACAAGAACAAACAATACCTTATTAATCATAAGCTTAACATTAGTGACAATATTTTCAATAGTAATAATAAGCTATTCTTTATTCAAATGCAAAAATGTACCAAAACAAATAATAATCAAATATAAGAATGGTGCAGAAACGACACCACCCATCGAAAATGAGGACGAAGCAACCGTGGAAAACGCCAACAACTTAGGGATGTACCCTACACTGAACGCTTGAGGACAAGCCAATTTCTAAAGGATGAAGTGACATATCCAGATCACGCAGATCACTCATGTCCCCACTCACTGCAACAACGTCAACGCCACATAAACAACGTCAACGTCACATAAACATCGTTAGCATATTTTGTTAACAACAAACCCAACTGTAGCCAGCGATCATAACGCCAAACCCTTCGTCAGCATATTTTAACATAAACAAATTTAACATAAACAAGAAAGAATACAAAGGAGACCCTCCATAAACCAATCATTAAATAAGTCGCAAATGCGAGGTTTCCTTATAGATTAAACCACTAGCATAAGTAGAGTTATATTTGGTACACCAAACTTAACAGAAGTGTTTCTGAATAAAGAATTCTAAAGAATTCAGCTTCATGATTTCAAATAAATATACGTACATTTACAATCTAAATGCTTGTGTTATTTTTCTTTCTTTCCATATAGGTACGCACACACGCACACACACATGCACACACACACACACACACACACCGTGTGGTTGGCGAGCATAATAATACCATCACAGCGAGTCGTAGCTTGTCGATGAGGCGACTGATATGACAAGGGGATAACACTACTCGGACAAGTGCGTATGGTAGGCGAAAAGTCCTTGATAGTCATTAACATGGCAATGACCAAGTCGATTCTTGTCCCGAGTAGTGCAAGCAACTCGTGACCTCCGGCAGTAGGCCAGGTATCCCCCGGAAGGCAGTTAAGCACCCGCTTGGCGGTCAACTAACTCGAGAAGGCAACTGATACAGAGTCCAGTAATGCCTTAGGATAAAAGCACTGGAACCCCATTTTGGACACGAAGCAATTGGGGCTGACGGTAGCAGTATTCTAGCATCTCAGTAAGCGGAGTGGAATCTTGCCGAAATGACTGCTAGGGTAATGCTTCTATCGCCTCCGTCCCGTTAAAACTTGGCAAATCTCCGAGCTTTCTGGTGCGTCGCCATTAAGTTGGCAGACAGGTTCAGATGTCATACCCTTGATTAAAGCGAATCCGGCTCTGAACACCCGACTCCATAAGTGCGGGTATCAACCTTCGCATGGCCTCCCTGCTTGCAAAGATAACCATGGGATTATTACGCAACTGTACAACGACCAGAAATAACGACTTGGAGTTGGGACCCAACAAATTGAGTAACACAAATAAAAATATCAATATCAATAAACAATCAAGTGAGAGTGGCGACGCGTTCGCGAAGAGCAGGAGGATAATGAGATCTCCAGTAGGTGGAGCAGCGCTAACGCTACCACCGGAGATCGACAAGGAGGAAGTTGTAGACCTGACGAAGCCGCATAGCACAGCGCTATGCGATCTCGGCCAGGAGATCTCTAATCTGGTAGAGATGTTGGAGGATGGAAAACGGCGCTCCATCCACCAACCGATGCGCGACTCAATTGAGAGCATAAAAGCGCTCTACGAGCTGGTAGCCATCCAGCTCCATGATGATGGGGCTAAGGCCGTCATCAGGACACACCAGTCCTCACAGACGTCCCCCACATCTAGATCCGTAGTGGAAGTAAAATGGAGGCTGCGTGCAGGGTCGAACACACCTCACAGCAAACGGAGTAGGGGAGAAAGTGACTCGGTCGTCCCCAAGGATAACCGGGTTGCGGAGAAGGCCTCAGGCGTGGAGGCTCCGAAACGCTTGGAACCTTCGGAAGGCGACCTGTGGACAAAGGTCACCCACAAGAAGGCCAGAAAGCCAAAGAGGCCAGAGGTCCGCATCGAGAAGCCGCGCCCTGATGCTATACTCATCGCAGCGAAGGGAGACGCTGGCTACGCCGATATACTCCGCAAAGTCAAAGCGGACGAGAAACTTAGCAAGCTTGGGAAGGCGGTCTTCAGGATACGGAGGACCCAAAAGGGTGAGCTGCTATTGCAGCTGAATGAGCCAGGCATAGATACCTCGGCATTCAGGAGCCTTGTGGGTGATACGCAGAGGTACGATCTCTCGCTCACCGGGTGACCATCGAATCTAGGGATCTCAATGAGGTCACCACAAAGGAGGAGATGAGCAATGCGCTCCGCTGACAATTTGATGTGGAGGTATCTCTGGATGACATCACCCTGCATAAGGCGTATGGACAGACCCAAACTGCGTCAATTAGGTTACCTGCAGATAGAGCAAAGAAAGCGTTGTCTGTCGGATTCCTAAAAGTGGGATGGGTCAACTCAAGACTTCGGGTGCGCATTAGCGTTACCAAGTGCTTTAGATGCCTGGCGTTTGGCCAACTTGCGAGACAGTGCAAGAGCGAGCAGGACCACGTGCCCAATGAGCCGCAGTGTATGTTCTGCAAGGAGAAGAACACGAATAGTAAACACATCGCCGGCAGCGGCAGATGTCCCATGTTCAGGAGTGCACTAGCCAAAAGAACATGAAGTGCGTCGAGCTGAACCTCAACCACTGCGAGGCGGCTCAAGCCCTGCTAAGACAGTCGGTCATGGAGACGCAAGCAGACTTGGCCATAATCTCCGAGCCGCACAGGCCAATCACTGGAAGCGGCTGGGCAGCTAGCAGATGTGGGAAGGCGGCCATCTGGTCTCTCCGAACACCACCGAAAGAAACTAGCACAGACCATGAAGGGTTTGTTCGGGCGAAGATTAACTCTATAACCTTTTATAGTTGTTACGCCCCGCCAAGCTGGGATCTGAGGCGATTCCAGCAGCTGCTAGAAGAAATCTCGGAGGATGCTCGCTGCAGATCCCCCATAGTAATTGCCGGGGATTTCAACGCCTGGGCAGAGAATGGGGCAGTCGTGCGACCGAGGAACTGCTGCTAGAGGAGTTTGCATCGATCGATGTAAACATCGCAAACGACGGGAGGCGGCTAACATATCGTAAGGCTGGTAGAGGGTCAATTATAGATATTACCCTGCTCAGTAGCTCACTATGCAGGAGGATGACGTGGAGAGTCAGCGAGGACTTCACTTTCAGCGATCACCAAGCGATACACTTTGTGATCAATGGGATATCGCAACGACAGCCACGACCCCAAACACGTGGGCCCAAGTGGAAAGGAAACCTCCTAGACGAGGATACCCTTACCGAAGCCTTGCGTTATACCGCAATCCCAGCCACCTGGCAATCTGCCGACAACATGGCAACCAGCCTAATGCGTTGCGTTACGGATGCATGCGATTTGTCCATGCCCAGGAGAAAGCCAAGCGGACGAGCAACGCCCTGCTATGGTGGAATGAGGGTATAAACCAGCTAAGAAAAGCGTGCCTACTGGCCAGAAGGCGCTCCCAGCGTGCCATGGGCCGCCCGGAATTCGCCAGTAGGCTGGATGACCTCAGAAGAGCCAAGAGGGAGCTGAAACGCAGCATTAAAAGTACCAAGGCCAGCTGCTTTCGGGCAATCTGCGAGGAGGCTGATGTGAATCCATTGGGAACCGCATACAAGATGGTGATGAAAAAGATCCGGAGCCAGGAGACCGTTCGGGTGACTTGCCCTATGGCTTTAGACAACATAGTGGCCACGCTGTTTCCCAACATCCGATGCTACAAAGGCTACAAGGAATAAACCCAACCCAAGGAACGGAGCTCGTTCAGGGCGTCACACCGGAAGAGGTCTTGGGGGCAATCAGGGGAATGGGCGAAAAAAAGGCCCCGGGACCAGACGGTATCCCCAATAAGGCATTGAAGCTGGCGGTCCGCACGATACCAGAAGTATTTGCGGCAACCTACGCAAAATGCCTACAGGACGGAGTATTCCCAAAGGTATGGAAACGGCAGCGGCTTATCCTCCTGCCAAAAGGGGATAAGCCGACCGACGACCCGACAGGATACAGGACTATCTGCCTCCTAGATTCAGCGGGAAAGCTCCTGGAGAAGATAATATATAACCGACTTCTGGCCATCGTCGATGAAAAGAACGCGCTTTCAGCCAGCCAATACGGTTTTCGGAAAGCCCCATTGCAGCCAAGGCAATTGAGGGATCGAGATGGAGATGGGGCGACAAAGAGTATTGCGCCGTAATAACGCTAGACATACGCAACGCGTTCAACTCGGCGGACTGATCGCGCATCAGGACAGCCCTGCATGGAATTGGAGTACCATCGTACATGGCAAGTATCATATCCAACTACCTATCAGACCGGGTGTTGGAATATGATACTGAAGACGGACCAAGGAGCTACGAGGTCACAGCAGGAGTGCCACCGTACTCATTACAAGCCGCAAAGTAATAGAGTACATACTGGTGCAAGTCAACAACGATGTTGTGAAATCCAAGGAGTCTATATATCTATACCTGGGCGTCAGTTTGGACAATAGACTCAGCTTCCGGCCTCACATAGACTATGTCAGCCAGAGAGAAGCCAAAATGCAAGGTGCTCTCTCGCGCATGCTGCCCAACGTTGGCGGTCCTAAGCCAGCAAGGCGCCAATTGCTGGCGAGAGTGGTAGCCTCCGTACTGCTGTACGCGGCACCCATATGGGCAACGGCTGTGTCCAATAAAAAAGGACTAAAAAAGAAGCTCTCGGCACCTTATAGGCTGAGCGCCTTCCGAGTGATTTCCGGCTTCCGCACGGTCTCGGAAGATGCAGCACTGGTCCTGGCAGGAATGGTGCCAGTCGACCTGCTAGCGAAAGAGATGAAAGAGATCCGCACTAGAAGGATAGTTGCGCCGGACGCTATGGATACCATCCGAAGCTCAGCAAGAGCAGCGGCGATGGACACCTGGCAGAGGAGATGGACCGCGGCGAGGAAAGGAAGGTGGACACACCGATTGATTGCCAACTTAGAGGAATGGATCGGGAGAAGTGCAGGTGAGTTGGACTACAATCTAACGCAGTTTATTTCAGGGCACGGCGGTTACAAGAGCTACCTCCACAGGTTCAGGCACGAGGACACCCCGCAGTGCCCGACATGCCCGGACGCCATCGAGGATCCGGAACATGTGCTCTACTATTGTTCGAGATACAGGGGATGGACTAGCTCAGTGCCACCACCGGAGAGCTTGGTAGAGCACATGTTGGAAGTCTCCGTCACCCTGGAGATATGTCCGCCAGCTCATCATAAGCATACAGAAGGATCTGAGATTATGCGAAACTGAGCGGCGAGTGACGGAGAGTGCCTAGTAAGGCAACCCACCCCGGTGAAGTAATACTTTACGGTGATACCGCCGGGTGTTGGGGTGTGTGTGTGTGGGGGTGAGTTTAGTACGCATGCATTGACGTTGTCTTTGAATCGTTCATGCAGGTGGCCCGGGCCCTGTATCTTCAGGAGATTCTCACCTCCTGCGTAACAAACACAATAACTATACGCTACACATTCTTTTCTCAATGAATATCTTACGCATTTTCTGTTTCTATACTGAAAATGCTAAAATTTGTTTTCTTATATATTAAAATAAAAGAGACACAGTTTTTTCTTTTGTTTTCAATATATTTGTTTATTTTTATTTATTTTTTTCTTAATTCTACTTACATATTATTTGATTATTTAGTTATTTATTTAAATATTAAATATTAATATTTATTTTACTTAGTACTAGGAATTACATTCTATAATGCCCTCAGGCATATGTTCTAATACCATCTTCTCTTATTTTTCTTTTATCTTCTTTACAACTTAAAGTTGTTTTCCTAACCTTATGTGTATACAAATTATGTATCTTTGATCTAAATATCAACATATCATCAGAAAATGTCTTATTTTCAAAAAGACATTCCTTATAGCTATTTATACTTAATTTATCTATTGCCGACTTTTTTACACCTTTGGATTTTTTAATGCACCCACCCCCTCAAGAGACAATGAGTACATTTTAGCTCTAAGCCCTACAAGCTCTACCATTCTTTTCCCACAGTTTTCGTCTTTCATCATACCCAAGACTTTCTTATTGCACCTCTTAATCTCATATTTTCGTGCTAACTCTTTTGGATACTCAGAAATATCAAATCTCATTTCAACATCTTCAGCAATATCTTTATAGAAATCACTTGTTTCAATAGAATATATGAATGAGTCTGTATCCATATAATTCAATGAAACTTTCTCTTGGAAATTTGGTTTCATGTTATCATAATGAAAATCATTCATTGAATTCCAAAACAACAAAACCTAAATACATAAGCTTATCATATACATTATGTAGACGATTAATTTGAATCGGATACATATCTTCAGAAAATTGGGAAGAACTATGGAAACTGGCCTTTGCAATAAGGTCACGAGCACCCAGCCTTTTACAATTTGTGGTTTCCCAAGATGTGACCAATTTAATATCTTTATGTTTTTCAACGTTTTCCATCGTCTTTTCCATAGACTGCATTTTTTAATAATTTGAAAAAGTCCTTTTCAAAATTATTTTTTGACGATGTTCTGTGTAATGTATTTAAGTCTATATACTTTTTAAGCCAGGGAGACTGTTTAAATTCCAAAATCTTATGAATTTTGGTTAATTTAAGGCCATTTCTTAAGCATTACTGAAGATTTCTATAATGGATTGGATACTTTGTTTTCGACCTTATGTCAGCAACAAGCTTTTCAACTTTAGCCTCTGGAGTAGGCTTTTGATTTGACGGACAAAAAGGTAGCTCATTATGGTAATCGTGGAGAGAGTCTGTATACAAAAGATCTATCTCAAGAATGTAACCAGACTCTGAATTTGCAGGGATAGATTAAATATCGAATGCATTTAATTCAACATCCATCTAAAACCAGAATATGGGAGATGTTGAGACATAGCCCAACCATATAAATTATTAACATCTAAGTACATCAGAAATTCTGACGGCTTAGTGCTATCATTTCTCCATATATAAATGGTTTGCACTGGACTAAGCCACCACGAATGCCCATTTGTATAAACCTATACATATTAATATCGGTGAGCAAATCTAATTCTATTTTTGTGATCTTAAGCATTGCATACCACGAAAGACCAGGTGTGGCGAGTCGAGTTGTAATTTCGTACTGAGTTTATTTCTTAAAATCCTAGCCTTATATAGCTAACAAAGTATTTAGCTTCTACGCAGGAGATATTTCTATCCCATGCAAGGGTAGTTTTTTGTTATTTTAGTCTATTTTTACTTATCATATACTCAAGTGGATGCAGATGTCACTTGAGCACTTGGTAATGCTTACATATTTTTATCTTTGCTTAAACTAGTGTTCATGTCATATATACTAGTGTTCATTTTTGAACATTCTGCCAAGGGCCGGCCGAGAGTCGGCGTTATCAGTTATTTAATTATTAGGCCCGACAAACTGAAAGGCAGTGATTTTTCTTATTACATATATTATTATAATTACAGCTAAAATTACTGTTATTCCTAATGACGCATGACCTGATAACTGATGAAATTTTAATTGCATTAACTTGATTTCATGTTCTCTCATTCTGTTTAATTCCTTTTTTTTTTTTTAATGTAGCAATTTAATTTAATATTGATCAACCTATTGAAAGGTTATAAAATATTGTTTTGGAGATAGTATACATAATAGCAGGAATTTAAATTAAATAACATAAACAAATAATTGGTTTTAGCATATTACAAAATTACGTAACATTAATTCAATATTAGATAAAACACTTGTTGCATATTAAGTTACAATTAACGGCCAGCTGTCCAGAGGTCGCTGGTGTATAGGCGCTTTAAGCGTCTGCGGGTTGTGTTTGACCCTAGTGAACAGGCCAAAGGGTTGACATGGTTATGCAACCGGTCATTGTAACGGCTTGTATGTCGGTTTATTTGACTTATGACTGTTGGTACGCAGAAGTCGTTGTGCAGCGTCATATTGCTCACATAAGGTGGAGCACCAGAGATGTCTCTTAGCACCTTGTTCTGCAGCACTTGGATTGGATTAATCCACGATTTTGCTGCTGTGCCCCAAAATGGAATCCCATATGTCCATGTGGGCACGATGATGCTCCTGTACACCAGCAGCTTGTTGCTCAAGCTGAGCTTGCTGGATGACTTCAGCAACCAGTTGAGTTTCGCCCTTTTGGATCTACACGCTGCTGCCGTGATCTGTATGTGTTTGCGCCAGGTAAGTTTCCTGTCCAGATACATACTCCAGGTAGCGAACATGGTTCTCCTGAGGTATGACCGTGCTGTTGAGTCGGACTGTTGGACAGTTACCACTCCTGAGCGCAAACGTACAGTGCTGAGACTTGTTCTCATTGACGCAGATGTTCCACCGGTTGGCCCAGGTACTAAAACCATCCAAGAACCTCTGCGTAACCGCTGCTGCTCTCCAAGCAGTGGAGGAGTTAGCAAGGAACACAGTGTCATCCGCGTAAGTGGCAAGCAGCGTGTTTCCGGCTACCGGAATCGGCAAGTCCGCAGTGTACAAAGTGTACAGGGCAGGTCCGAGGACACTACCCTGCGGTACACCCGCTCTGATGGGCGGATGTTTGATCGCTCTCCCCTAACTTCAACCATAAAAGAACGGCCAAGCAGGTAAGACCTGAGCAGTAAATACTGCGCCGATGGTAGTAGGGACTTAAGCTTAAAAAGCAGGCCATCATGCCATACGCGATCAAACGCTTGCTGGATATCCAGGAATACGGCAGAGCTGTACTGCTTATTTTCCAAGGCCTCGAGGATATGCTGTACTACTCGATGAACTTGCTCTGGTGTACCATGGTGATGCCTAAAGCCAAACTGATGATCAGGAATGGCACTCTGGAAGCCACTTACTGCCGACAATCTTCAAGAAATATTTTTTCAAATATCTTGGAGAAAGTGGACAGCAAGCTTATCGGTCGATATGACGAGACAAGATTATCCGGCTTGCCAGGTTTCGGAATCATCGTAATAACAGCACACTTCCACAGAGTGCGGAAGTGGTGGATGCGAACCATGGAGTTAAAGAGTAGCACTAAGAACATCACTCCTTTCTCGGGGAGGGCCTTAGCAACTCTACCATCGACGCCATCATAGCCAGGGGCTTTCGTGGACTTTAGCCTGCGAATATGCCAGCGGACTTCACTAAGGGCGATAGGTGTGATCGGTTGTACAGGATCGATATCTGCATTTAAAAATGCCTCTGTATCCTGTACCTGACTGGGTGACGCAAGTGCAAAAGGCGTGAACCGGCATTGCAGCTTCCGCAAATGCCGATGCAACTCTGCATCCGATCGACAGTGTTGTCCGGTCGCATAATGGGGATCCGTCTGAGTGGCTGCCGCTTGACACAACGCATTGCCTTCCACAAATTGAATCCATGATTCTTATTGGAATCGGCATTGCGGAGCATATCCTGAAAATATTGGCTCTTAGTGTCAAAAAGCAACTTTCGCAGCTCGTACGCAGCCCGCCTAAAGTCCCTTAGATCCAAAGGATTGCGTGAGCGCGTATATTGGCGACGCAGTGCTCTCTTGTGCCTTACAAGATCCAAAATCTCAGTTCTTAAAAAAGGCTCAGCTGGACTGGGAAGCGAACAAGGAAGTTGGCCAAGCATGGAGTATTCCGCCGCCGCGTTAATATTACGCATGAATAACTCCGCTGCGTCGTCTATATCAGCCGGTGAACTAAGCACCATGTTCAAGTTGACAAGCTGCTCCAACCTCTGCCGGAATCGGGTGATGTTTGCCTTGCGCGTCAGAAGACGTGCCTTGGGAGCATTTAGAGTAACAGCCATTCTATACTCAACGATCAATGGGATGTGATCCGAGTTAAGCTCAATTCGCTCAGATATACCAAGACAGTCAGAACGTATTAATGCGTTGCTCCACCCGTGGCAAGTACTTGGAGGTCGGTGTCTCTCACGCAATCAGCAAACTCAATCCCACGGCGAGTGTCCAAAGCAGCACCCCAGATATGGTGTTGAGCATTCTAGTCTCCAGCAATCAGGAACTTGTGGCCAAGCTCTTCGAAGAGACATTTAAAGTCTTCTAATGCCCACACCAAACGTGGTGGACAATAGGCAGCCGCTAGGACTACTTCGCCTTGATCACTAGAGACTTTAACGGCAGCACATTGCGCAGAGCCAACTTATGGGAGTCAGCGCTGATGTTGCGGAAGATTTATGATCACAGGTGCTCCACCGCGCATGCTATCCGACGGATGATTGGCTAGGTGGACATCGTAGCCTGGTAGCCTATAGTGTGATCTGCAGCAGTAGTGAGTCTCACAGACCAACATTACATCTATTTGATGGCGATGAATAAACAACTCCAACTCATTGGCGTTATTTGCAAGGCCATTGGCGTTCCACACGCCAAAGCGCATCCCAATTTGGATCATTTATTGGCAAGTACAGCGTGCAACAGGCTCATCATGGCCATCATTGTCTCACTTCACTTGTCGAATTTTGACATAAGACTGTCAAGCTGGGGATTGTCGTGTTTATAATACAGGTAAGGCTGTTGCACTAGCTGATATTGATCCTGCGAGGGCTGCTGATGTTGTTGACGCAAAGGCAGCTGGTGTTGTTGTTGATGGCTTAGTTGCTGTTCATGCTCTTGCTGCATGTGCTGTTGCTGTTGGTGTTGCTGCTGCTGACGTTGCTGAAGTTATGGCTGTTGTTCTTGAATAAGCTGCTGCTGATGGTGACTCTGCTGCTGCTGGCGTTTCTGCAAGTGTTTCTGCTGATGCTGAGCGTTCTCTAGATGCCTAAGCATCTGGCGAAGTTTAGGTTGTCGCTTTTTTCTTGTCCGCTGTTGCTCAAGAACCTGCGGAGCATCTTGTTGAGGCGGCAAAGGTTGTTGTTGCTGCTGCAGCGGCTGCTGGCGGTGCTGAGGTTGTGGCTGTTGTCGTAGGTGAAGCTGCTGCTGAGGGCGACGCTGCTGCTGTGACAATTTCCCAAGTTGCTGAAGGAGCAGAGGAGCCGTTTGCAGTCTGGCGGCATCATGGGATGTCCAAATGTCGATAAGGGCATTCAACAGAAATGCGCACCTGAGAAATGGAGCGTAGGTTATAAATCTTTGTTATACGCAGCCGGCTCCAACTCTAAATAACAAAGGTTTATTTTTATTTATTTATTTATTTATTGTCAACTAGGATCAGTCGACACCAAAATTACAAAAACTTAAGAAATTTAATTTAATACAATTAAAAATAACATTAAAATTATGTATAAATTTAAATAATAATGAATAATAATATTAAATGAAATTAAAAAATTTAAATGAATTAAAATGAATTCTGGGGGTATTTAAATGCAAAATGGTCCAACATTTGTTGCATGGATTGGGGAAAACCCAGAAAAAACCCAATCAGACCAAAGATAATTAGTAAGAGTTAGTTATCTATCACCTGTGCATGCGTAAAGGTTATTCCCGAGATAGGACATTTAAAATTGAGTTTTTAATTATAAAATAGAGGATTCTGAATTGATTACATGGTATAATTTGTTATAGTCATTACAGAGTACTCGAAACGGTTCATGCAAGGAATAATTAGTAGTACAGCGATTAAGGGAAAGTGGGAAGAAATAACGAGAAGGTCTAAGGGGAACAGAAAAATTTATTAGCTAGAGAAAGAGAGGATTTTAGTTTTTTGTTTTTTAGTTTTTTGGTGCTTCATTAGAAGACGAAGCACCAGAAGGATTCTGAGGTAAGCTAATAGGATGCCGAGTACGTTTTTTGTTTGTAAACTCCTTTATAAGTAAGCCCTTCGGCCAGAAATTAGCACAGCAAATTGTGCCAAATTCTTCAGCCGGAACACTTATCTTAATGTAAGGAGGAAATTTCTCTTTCATAGTTAAATTTAAATTTTTCAATTGATATTCCTGTAGATGACATTTTACCGTGTATGTAGGCTTTAATGTCATCCACAGATATCTCAGGGGCCAGACGCGATATGAAAATTTGCTTCTTAGGTACAACCACCTTAAGAGTCCTAGGAGCACTGCTAGCAAGAGGAGGCGGAATAGAAACGGGCACAGTGGCCTGTGACTCAATTGAGTCACCACTGTTGGTTGTAGGTGGAACAGGTGAATTAAACTGCATCAACTGCTGACCATTATCAACAGTGGGAGTCAGCGGTGCATGGGTCAACAACAGAGCAGGGGTCAATAAACCTGGTTCCTAAGGCATAGCAGGCTCGGCCGATCTCTTCCGCTCAAGAGACTCATTCAACAATTTTACGTTATTGAATTGAGTCTCCATAGCATCAAAATCAGCGCTGAGCTTACTAAAAGCTAGACGGAGACTGTGGAAGCCCCGTCTAGTTTGCCTCATAAATCCCTGAATATCAGACTCCGTCTCGCGGCATCGTTCACAGCACCACTTTACTCCCGACTTACCGCCGATCACATCCCTAATCCGTTGCGTGAAACCGGCACATTTAACGTGTACCACGTTTTCACACAACCAACAACAGATGAAGTCGGCCTTTGAGTCGGTCAGGCACTGCAACTTTTTAAATAACACGCAGACATAATTGATTCAAAAATTAATATGCCCGAAATTATGAGAAAACTTTACAAATATTCGGCGCAGCACAGAGAAAATAAGAAAACAAACAGTGCACAAGAGATGAGAATAGGTACAACAACACCAAGCTTTGGCTCTGTAAGAATATTAACGGAAATAGACGAAACTTTGACAAACAACAACGCGCGCAAGCACAGTAATAGAGCACACGAAAATAGAGAGAGCGAGAGTTATAAAGCGTCGAGAGAGCGCACGAAAGTAGAGAGAGCGAGAGCAATAAAGCGCACACAAAAACCGCTATAACAACTACAATGCAAAGCGATCAAGCGATCAATAAATATATTCAAATTTTAGTTTCTAAACATTCATAGGGTACTCTTCCCAAACCAAATGAAACTAATATATATAATTGAATGTCTGATTACGGTATTTGATTAAAAAAATATAATTCTTTATTCATCAAAACGCGTCTGTTCAGTTTGGTGTACAAAATGTAACTCTACTTATGCTACTGGCTTAATCGATAAAGAAAGCTCGCATTTGCGTCTTATTTTCAGATTGGCTTATGAAGGGTTTTTGTTTAAAGAAAAGTTGCTTATGTTAGAATCTGCTGACGAAGGCGTTTGGCGTTATGATCGCTGGCTCCAGTGGGGTTTGTTATTGTTAGAAAATTCTGGTGAAGGCGTTTGGCGTTATGATCGCTGGCTTCAGTTGGGTTTGTTATTGATGAAATTTGCTGATGTTGCAAAAGGGATCTGCGCGTGGCGTTATGTATGCTACTGTTTATGTTTATGTTTATGTGGCGGGCGTTGGCGTGGTTGCATGCGTTGGCATTGTTTATGTGGTGTTGGCGTTGGCGTTGTTGGAGTGAGTGTGGACATGAGAGATCTGCGTGATCTGGATATGTCACTTCCCCATCCCCTAGAAATCGGCTTGTCCTCAAGCGTTAAGTATATGGTGCGTTCCTAAGTCGTTGTTCTTCTCGGTTGCTTCGTCTTTATTTTCGATGGTTGGTTGTGTTGCTGCATTATTTTTATATCTGATTATTATTCGTTTTGGAACATTTTTGAATTTGAATAAAGAATAACTTATTATTACTATTGACAATATTGTCACTAATGTTAAGCTTATGATTAACAGGGTATTGTTAGTTCTTGTATGTACTCTTATGAGTTCTTTAGTTTGTATGAATTCTAGTGGCTCTGTTTTAGTTATATTATTATTTATATAAATGGATTGTGTAAAATCAGATATTACATTTGTTATCTGAATATCTTCTAATTGTACGGTGCAATTGGTTGCTTTGATAATATTATTTCCTAAAATTTCTATTTTTTGTGGTATACAATTTTGATTAAGTGTGATTTTAGGTAAATTCCAAGTTAATATTACATTTGGTTCTATAAAGTTTATTTCATAATTTTTCCTTGTTTTTGTGAATTTACATTCAACTTTTGTTTGTTTCAAAATACCATTTATACATTTGTTTGTTATTTGTTTCTTTTCTGTTGTTGAATAAGTTTTATTCTTGTGTAAATAGTATTTATCTCTGATAGTTTCGGTTAAAATATTATTTTCTTCGTCTGGATATGGTATTATTGAATATAAAGTTTCTATTGACAAAGTTTTTGGTATATGTGATATTATTAGAATTTCATTTTTTTCAGGTTTTATCCAAGTTGATGTTTTTATATTTAACAATTTTTCTGAATCAACATTTAATAAATGATCGTGTTTTAGTAGTTTTGGGTTAAAAATTCCCAATCTGGTCAGTTGCATTCCCATCTCAATATCTTCGATGTATTCGGTGAATTGTTGTAAGTTGAATATTAATAAACTTAATTTTATGTTCTGTTGTGAATTTTCTGTCATGCTGTTCAATATTTCTATCCCATGGTTGACTGCTTCTATAACTTTGTTTAGTTCGTTTACCTGTATGCTATTGCCTCTAAATCGTGTATTTTTCAGCGAGTTCTGTTTTGTCGTCTTCAGTTAATGTGCCAAATAAATTTTTTTCTCTATTTTTTCTTCCTTTTTTTATAGTTTCTTTTCTTTGTTACGTTCATAATTCCGTTTGTCTCATATGTTCCTCTTAAAACGTTTGTTGTGTATTTTCCTGACTTGTCTAATATTTCGTTTATTACTGGTATGGGATATTTATCGCTAACCATTTTTTTGTTAGGGCTTCGATAGTCTTTGACTGTTCGGTATTCTTTATCTCTTGATACATCTTCTTTTTTGGGTATAATGCTTTGTCGCATCATTTCTTTCATTTGCCCGTTAACTTCCTCGTCATAGCTTTGAGGATATCTATAAGGTTTCCTATAACAAGGATCCTCATCCTTTGTATTGATAGCGTGTTTTACAGTATTAGTGAAAGTCAAATTGTCACTCTCTTTATACTGAATGTCGCTAAATTCAAACAAAACTTTTGTTAACTTCGATTTTTCCTCCTTATTTAGATGTTCTAATCTAAATTGATTACCTTCAACTAGTTCGTTTTCTAGTGCGTATGCTGTATGTATGTCTTTTGTTAGTGGTGGGTCTTTGTATTCTTCTTCCTTGTTTTCGTTATTGTATTTAAATAAAAATTGAAAATCATTAAGTCTAACAAATTCGTCTTCGTAGTTGATCTCACTTTTACAATCCTTAAGGAACGTTCGGCCTAAGAGGATGTCATAATTTTTGGAAAAATTATGAATATAAAATTTTTGATCTGTCGAAATTTAATATTAAATAAGTTAATAATAGAGAACAGTGCCGAAAATAAATCAATGTACACCACGGCATTAAATAAGTGACGTAATACATAAAAGATTACCAGACAGATTATACATGCAGTTAGCAAGATACGATATATCAACAACAGATAAATTAAAAGTAGTAGCTCAAGAACTAGGTCTATATGAAGACCGAGTATCAGAAAAACCAAAACCTACAATTAATACACAGTACAATAAATATAATAACAAATATTATCCTAAGCCTCAACAAAATTACAACCAAAATTATAATCAGAATTATAGAAACCAACAAAATTATTATAATACAAATTACAGAAATCAAAATATTCAAAACGAACCAACAGTTAATAGACAATTATACAATGAATATCAATTAAAATTAAATGAAGGCAGGATGCAAAACCCAATCAATTATCAATCAAATAATAATAATAGAAAACCTAACCAACCAATGAAAAGACAAAGACCTAGTAACAGTGGACAATCAACAATGGACTGGACTGAAAATTTTCATCTACCAGCCTCGGAAATGAACACAGAATCCCATTCATAAGAATAGTTATGAATAATCAAAATTTGCGATGCTTAATAGATACAGGTTCATCGGTAAATTTAATGAATAAAAATTTCTTTAACATAAAAACTTCAAAAGAGAATACTACTTGCCAAACAATAAGTGGAGAAATAAAATTAAATACGAGCATATCATTAGCTCCTAGCAAACTTTGCCCGACAGATCAAAAATTTTATATTCATAATTTTTCCAAAAATTATGACATCCTCTTAGGCCGAACGTTCCTTAAGGATTGTAAAAGTGAGATCAACTACCAAGACGAATTTGTTAGACTTAATGATTTTCAATTTTTATTTAAATACAATAACGAAAATAAAGAAGAAGAATACAAAGACCCACCACTAACAAGAGACATACATACAGCATACGCATTAGAAAATGAATTAGTTGAAGACAATCAATTTAGATTAGAACATCTAAATAAGGAAGAAAAATCCAAGTTAACAAAAGTTTTGTTTGAATTTAGCGACATTCAGTATAAGGAGAGTGACAATTTGACTTTCGCAAATACTGTAAAACAAGCTATCAATACAAAAAATGAGGACTCTTGTAATAGGAAACCTTATAAATATCCTCAAAGCTATGATGAGGAAGTTAACAAGCAAATAAAAGAAGATGCATTAAGAGAAAAGAAATACAGAATAGTCGTAGACTATCGAAGCCCTAACGAAAAAACGGTTGGCGATAAATATCCCATACCAGTAATGAACGAAATATTAGACAAGTCAGGAAAATATCAATATTACACAACAAACGTTTTAAGAGCAACTTATGAAACAAATAGAATTACGAACGCAACAAAGAAAAAAAACTATAAAAAAAGGAAGAAAAAATAGAAGAAAAAAAAAACATAACTAGAAAAGAGAACAGACATCCTCTAACGAAATGTGTTTAGTTTTTACGTAAATCGTTTTAATAACATAACTAAGTTCAAAAAGAAAATAAACATAAATAAATATAACAATAATTATTCTTAGAAACTAAAGAACTCATAAGAATACATACAAGAATTAACAATACCTTGTTAATCATAAGCTTAATATAAGTAACAATATTGTCAATAGTAATAATAAGCTCCTCCTTGTTCAAATTCAAAAATGTACCAAAACAACTAATAATCAAATATAAGAATAGTGCAGCAACGACTCAGCAACATACCCTACACTGAACGCTTGAGGACAAGCCAATTTCTAAGGGATGGGGAAGTGACATATTCAGATGTCAAGGCCCCGTTACACCGTACAAGTCCGCGGCGCAAGGCTCCGCTTCACAACGCAGAAACGGCGCAAGGCTCCGCTTCACCACGCAGAAATAGTGCAAGGCTCCGCTTCACCATGCAGAAATAGCGCAAGGCCCCGCTTCACCGCACCGAAAGATCGCAAGGCCCCGCTTCATCGCACCGCAGGCAAATGCGAGGCTTCCTTACAGATTAAACAACTAGCATAAGTAGAGTTACATTTGGTACACCAAACTGAACAGACGCGTTTTGATGAATAAAGAATTATATTTTTTAAAAATCAAATACCGTAATCAGACATTCAATTATATATATCTATAAATAAAATTCACGTAGTGTGCCGAGATAGGTCAACAAAATCCCCGCCCACATTCCCGAACAGAGCTAATTCGCTGACGGGTTCCGAACGGTTGAATATTTCCGGCAAGTGCCCGATGATTTCGTGAGCATTTTTGTATTTGTGAAAAAAAAATGTTAACGACTACAACCAACAGCCGATACCGTTAGTAGTTATACCACCAATGTTCACTCTAATGTTCACTCATCCTCACTATACTACCACTTTCATAGGATTTTTGACCCCTATTATGGGGCAAGAATTTGTGAGGCATCACCATATACTACTATTACAGAAGCTTTATTGACAACACAGAGCTGGTACAAACAGCGTGTTTATTGTGTTTTAACATTAATTGACATTTTTCTTGGCTTGGTAAGCCTCATTGACAACACAGCGCTGGTACAAACAGCGAATGAATTTTGTGATTTAACATTAATTGACATTTTTCTTGGCTTGGGAAGCCTTATTGACAACACAGCGCTGGTAAAAACAGCGAGTGCATTTTTTGTGTTTTAACATTAATTGACATTTTTCTTGGCTTGGAAAGCCTCATTGACAACACAGCGCTGGTACAAACAGCGAATTAATTTTTTGTGATTTAACATTAATTGACTATTTTCTTGGCTTGGGAAGCTTTATTGACAACACAGAGCTGGTACAAACAGCTCTGATACAAACGGCGAGTGCATTTTTGTTTAGGTGTGTTCACTACGTAACATTGGGAGCGACTGATGACTTTATAAAAACACAGTCGACAGCCCCCATTTTAATTTTTCCATTACTATAGCAAAGTAATCTATGAATTTATTGTTGACGTGTACATGACATATTAAGAGAAACATAATGTTCAGCTGTTTTGGCAATAGCAACCACTGCATATGGACGCACTGCGCAGATGGGAGTGACACCAGACCAAGGAGGACCATCTTAGCACAAAAGATGCCAAACCCCATTGCGCCAGCAGCTTGAGGGACATCAAAAATATATAGGACCATGGACCATCCTGACAAAAGGAACGAAGAATTGCGCACTGCTCCTGCAGCTTAAGTGGCACCGCAGAAAAGTGTCCAATTCTCCAAAGAAATAAGCTGCATCTGCGGGTGGAGCGACGTCTAAAACACAAGTCCATTGAGGGAAATCCAGTTCAAAAAATAGCATTAAGTATAAAGGGGGCAGAGCTGCTCCTACATCTGAGATGGTAACGCAGCAAGATTACCATCGAGGAACAGTTTGACTGCAACGAAAGGGAAACGCATTATTCAAATTAATTAGAGGACTTACCCTTGTCAGGAAGTCGCGCCTTCCGGTGTGCAATTTGACTCCAGCCATGCTCAGGGCGCCAAAGTTGAGCTGGGTACCGGTCATCAAACCAGGAAGAGTGCTGCCCATCAAAGTCATGCAATGGGTGCAACCATCGCCACTGCTGCAGTGCTCCCTCCTCACAGCTCTGCTGCCGTTGCCAGGGCAGCAAAATCATGTTAGGAGTCCGCACTTGCATCTGCTTCATTTCCCGAATTGAAAGGGAATGTGCACATTTGCCAGTGCAAACCCGCTTCTTAGTGCCCACTCAAACTTCCGCTTCCGAAAAGTGACGCAACAGAACAAAGTGGACGCGGAGCAGGTCGCCGCATATATGGATGCATGCATACACACTTTGAAGGTGTAAGTGGAGAGCTACACCCACGCTTCATGGAGGCGGCTGAAAATGGCTGCATCTGCAGATGATGCTGATTTTGGGCTGACACTGCCAGCTGATCCAGGCAAGACGTGGACTCCAAAGGTCTACACTGGCTGGCGCAACTGGTGCTCGTCAGGCACATCAATTACCTCATAATCAGTGTTCTCCGAGTCATCCGCTCAAGATTCTCACTTGAAATGCGACCATGCCTAAAGTCACGGCGTAGCGAGTTCATCTTCGTGCTATCAAATCTACGAAGCGGTTCCACAATCCACTCGGGTTGCCGAATTTCTTTAGCACAACGACGCTCATTAGAGGGGGTGGGTCGCAGGGGTGGCAGAATTATTTCCTGAACTTGCACAGGCTGACGCGAGATAATCACTTCCACTTTCTCTCGGCTGATGAGTCAATTTCTGTACTTGCGGCGAAGGTAGTTAATGGTCGCTTCACTGAATCTCCCAGTAGATTTCATGGCTAACTGACGCAGGCGATTAAATTCCCTGGTCTCACATAGAGCAATCCGCTGCCTTTCCTCAATTTGTATGAGTGTCGGCAATACTTCCTCAAGTGAAGGTCTTACCCGAAACTGACGCTGAAGTGGCAAGATGTGGTTTTCAGATAGTTGTGCAAACGCACAGTAAAGGTACCTACGACTGAGATAGTCGTTCGCCAGCTGCAGGTGATATCCAAGGATAGCTGGAAAAGCTAGACATTGCAGCAGTCATTAGCATTGCCAGTCATGTTCCTTGATGGCGAACACATGTTTGACGTGAGCTGATGATTGGAGACAAACAGCTGCAATACATTGAGCAGTGTGTCCATCTTCTTACCCATTCACTAATTAGAAACATGTTTTGATGTAATAACTGCAAAATGGAAGTTCCTACTTGCGAATTCTGCAAGGATCACTCTCCAAGTTGCGTTGCTGATTTAGTTGTTGTTGCTGCTTATTCTGCCGTTGTAGAGGTATAGCGTCGTGTTGCAGTTGCTGCTCAATACGCAGTTGCAGCTGAAAATTCTGCAGAATGGCTGCCGGATTTCGTGTGCGTTCCTTTGGTTGCCCACAGTGAACAGCTTGGCTGTAGTTAACATCAGGTAACATGCTGCAATTTGACATGTTGATTCTGCTGCTTAACAAGATGTTTTTGATGCAACTGCACCTGGTGTTGGATACAAGCACTTGTGGACTGCAAATCCTGATTGATGGGACGAGTAGGTTGATTCAAAAGATGCCCCTTATGAAAGCCTTGGCGCAATTGATTTCTTGCATTGGCAATTCGCTTATTTAGGTTAGCTCGACCATCTGATAATAATAGCCGCAAAGAGTGTTGGAATTTTCCCACTCTGAGATTGCTGCTTTTGCTGCTGTAGAAATTGGTTCAGTTGCTCCTGCTGCGTAAGTGTCTTACTTGCTACATCAGTAGCCAAACTGTACTGATACATGGGTATTGGACAAATCACCTTTTTCTCCGATAATTGATAGATTTTCCGTAGTTTTACGTGAGGGACTTGCTGTTTTCTCAGCCTGAGTTAGCTGCATTTGCTGCTGCTGAAACTGCAGCACCAACTGTTTATTTATAAGCAGCGAATTTTCAATTTCAGCGGCCATTCCTCCATTAACACTATTATCTCGGTCCATTCCTTCACCGGTGTGCAAAACAGTATTAGGCGCTTTTACTTTCCCTCCTTTGGAAGATGATTTTTTCGCTGTCTTCGAAAAAACTCTCCTTATTTTTAATGTTTTTAATCACAACACTTGCTCGCCAGATATGACACTGGCGGGTACTTTATTCAATTCTTCTTATTACCTATTACAGGCAACTTATACAGAATTTAAATTACAACAATAAAAACGGCTTATTGTATAAATACTATATCTAACATTTTCAGCCGATTAAATACTAAAAACATTTAACATAAAAGCTATCGGTTTGCGATTGCCCCAAAACGAGTAACATTGTAGGTCACCATGAAGTTTGTGTTTACATTATGAATTGCTTACAGCTAATTGACAAGTATAATAACATTCATTTTATTTTCTTTTTGCAGGTACTGGATGAAAGGTTGACGCCGAGGAGTCTTCTTCATGGTCATCAAATGCTGGATTGGCCTGGATTTGTAGCGCCGCCTGGATGACTGGGTGAGTGTATTTCCCAGCGGCTGTTTTGTCGGCGGCAGCAGCATGATCGTCAATTAATGATGTATATTTTCTTTTCTTGCAAGTAATTGGAGTCGCTCGCCGTTGGACATTTCGCCCAGCTGGATGGTCAGGTTCTGCACTCAACGATGGATCAGATAAGTTTCATTATTTAATTTTGGTTATAAAATGTGTTTGTATTATACGCATATGCATGTGAATACACAGGCAGATTTTCGTGCTTTTATTTCCATTTATTATTGTTTTGGTTTTTGTTTGTTTTACATGTACGCGTGTATTTATTTGCATTTAATTGGTTACATTTAATTGATTTTAGTTTTGCTCATTTTGCTGTTTGTTTGCTTGTTTTGCTCATACGCTTGTTTTATTTATTTTAGATATTTGTATTTATTATTTTATTATAATTTCACTTTTATTGTTGCTTTGGTTGTTGTTTTTTCCGTTATTATATTATTATTATTATTTTATTTTATATTACGTTTCGTAATAAATTCATCATTTTAATTAATAATTCTTGCTTAAACTTACGCCTTTTATTCTTGGTACAGGATCAGAAAGGCGTCGTCGTTGGATCTCCATTGGTCAGGTAAGTTGTTTACATATATTATTTATTATTGCACTTGTACTTAATTTCGATGTATTCATCTAAGAAGAGGTCATTGTCAGTATCATCCGCGTCCGTCCACGAGTCATAGTGGTGATCTTGTGAGGTGACTTACTGGTTTTCTTGTGCCTGTGGAGCGTCTTGGTCATGTGGAGCCTCTTGGGCAGGTGGAGCGTCTAATGTATTTGGAGCGTCCTGAGCGCTCATGACGGCACTGCTATTTTTGGCTTGTACTTTTTAATGACAACACTTGCTCGCCAGCTTTTTTTAATAGCAAGACTTAGCACATCAGTATTTACACTGATGGCCATTATATTTAAATTCAACTTATTACCTACTGGCAACTTATATAAATTTGAATGGCAACAATAAAATATGGCTTATTGGCGCTAACAAATGGCAGCCTTCTAAATACTAAAAAATTTTACATATTAATTTTAGTATTTTGATTACTTTTTAACAGTCTGGCACCGCCAGAGCTGCAAAATGAGTTTGTTTACATTTCAAGTTTGCTTATTTGCGACTGATAAATATTGTTTTTGTTTATTTTCAGGTGTTGGTGGACGATTAGACGCCGTGGGATTATTCTGTATCATCAACTGGTCTCGTTGGGATCTTCGGGGTGATCGCCAATGGACTGGGCTTTGAGTTGGCCGCCGATCTCGTCTGCAGCAGCTGATTTGCATATTTGTTTGCTTACAATTAATTATTGTAGTATTATTTAGATTTATTTATTTGTTTTTTTTTTGTATACTTTCAGGTACTTGCGATTATGTTGACGTTTCTGCTATCAATTGTCAGGGTGACAGCATGGACAGTGGCTCGACAGTACTCAACTTAGGTAAGATCCAGTGTTCAAAGACACCCAAAAGTCACATATGCCTGTCACCTAAAAAGCTAAATTATTACATTATTCTATCTAACAAATTCCAAAGACCTACATGTTTATTAGAGCCAACAAAATTAATATATGGTACCTTAATACATGTACCTGCCATCGGTTTCACAGGATTATTGTAAAAAAATGATGTAAAATTAAGAACCCAATTTTTTGTGTACAGGTTATTTGGACTCAGGTACATTATGGACTACCTGGGAGCCATAGAACCCGGATTTTTTACCTAAAGTTGTTACTTTATTATTACTATGTTAATTTGTTTTTCTATTCACACACCATGCCATAGCAAGTAAGTATACTTTATTTTTTGTTAAGTTAGAACACATAATATTTTAGCCACTAAGTACACTATGTTAATTCTTGTTATACATCTTTTTCTTTACTAACCACGCCATGACTACACTGCTCACACTGTTATGTTTAGTTTGAACAATGGTACACTCATATTGTTATGTTAACACTGTTACACTTCTTGCAGAGTTGCATTTGACAAATTTGCACTGTTACACTGTACACAGCGTTGTAATTTACACTTATGTTATGTTAATAATATTTACATGTTGCTAACATTGAGCAATTTTACATAAGTAAAGCAGGCTGGCGACCGACTGTCTCAGTCGTAGCTGCCTTTACTGTGCGTTTGCGCAACTATCTGAAAACCACATCTTGCCACTTCAGCGTCAGTTTCGGGTAAGACCTTCACTTGAGGAAGTATTGCCGACACTCATACAAATTGAGGAAAGGGAGCGGATTGCTGTATGTGAGGCCAGGGAATTGGATCGCCTGCGTCAGTTAGCCATGAAATCTACTGGGAGATTCAGTGAAGCGACCATTAACTACCTTCGCCGCAAGTACAGAGATGGATCAGCTGGCAGTGTCAGCCCAAAATCAGCATCATCTGCAGATGCAGCCATTTTCAGCCGCCTCCGTGAAGCGTGGGTGTAGCTCTCCACTTACACCTTCAAAGTGTGTATGCATGCATCCATATATGCGGCGACCTGCTCCGCGTCCACTTTGTGCTGTTGCGTCACTTTTCGGAAGCGGAAGTTTGAGTGGGCACTAAGAAGCGGGTTTGCACTGGCAAATGTGCACATTCCCTGTCAATTCGGGAAATGAAGCAGATGCAAGTGCGGACTCCTAACATGATTTTGCTGCCCTGGCAACGGCAGCAGAGCTGTGAGGAGGGAGCACTGCAGCAGTGGCGACGGTTGCACCCATTGCATGACTTTGATGGGCAGCACTCTTCCTGGTTTGATGACCGGTACCCAGCTCAACTTTGGCGCCCTGAGCATGGCTGGAGTCAAATGGCACACCGGAAGGCGCGACTTCCTGACAAGGGTAAGTCCTCTAATTAATTTGAATAATGCGTTTCCCTTTCGTTGCAGTCAAACTGTTCCTCGATGGTAATCTTGCTGCGTTACCATCTCAGATGTAGGAGCAGCTCTGCCCCCTTTATACTTAATGCTATTTTTTGAACTGGATTTCCCTCAATGGACTTGTGTTTTAGACGTCGCTCCACCCGCAGATGCAGCTTATTTCTTTGGAGAATTGGACACTTTTCTGCGGTGCCACTTAAGCTGCAGGAGCAGTGCGCAATTCTTCGTTCCTTTTGTCAGGATGGTCCATGGTCCTATATATTTTTGATGTCATTCAAGCTGCTGGCGCAATGGGGTTTGGTATCTTTTGTGCGAAGATGGTCCTCCTTGGTCTGGTGTCACTCCCATCTGCGCAGTGCGTCCATATGCAGTGGTTGCTATTGCCAAAACAGCTGAACATTATGTTTCTCTTAATATGTCATGTACACGTCAACAATAATTTCATAGATTACTTTGCTATAGTAATGGAAAAATTAAAATGGGGGCTGTCGACTGTGTTTTTATAAAGTCGTCAGTCGCTCCCAATGTTACGTAGTGAACACACCTAAACAAAAATGCACTCGCCGTTTGTATCAGAGCTGTTTGTACCAGCTCTGTGTTGTCAATAAAGCTTCCCAAGCCAAGAAAATAGTCAATTAATGTTAAATCACAAAAAATTCATTCGCTGTTTGTACCAGCGCTGTGTTGTCAATGAGGCTCTCCAAGCCAAGAAAAATGTCAATTAATGTTAAAACACAAAAAATGCACTCGCTGTTTTTACCAGCGCTGTGTTGTCAATAAGGCTTCCCAAGCCAAGAAAAATGTGAATTAATGTTAAATCACAAGAAATTCATTCGCTGTTTGTACCAGCGCTGTGTTGTCAATGAGGCTTTCCAAGCCAAGAAAAATGTCAATTAATGTTAAAACACAATAAACACGCTGTTTGTACCAGCTCTGTGTTGTCAATAAGTCTTCTGTAATGGTAGTATATGGTGATGCCTCACAAATTCTTGCCCCATAATAGGGGTCAAAAATCTATGAAAGTGGTAGTATAGTGAGGATGAGTGAACATTAAAGTGAACATTGGTGGTATAACTACTAACGGTATCGGCTGTTGGTTGTAGTCGTTAACATTTTTTTTTCACAAATACAAAAATGCTCACGAAATCATCGGGCAACCCTCGCCGCGAAATATCTCAACCGTTCGGAACCCGTCAACGAACTAGCTCTGTTCGGGAATGTGGGCGGGGCTTTTGTTGACCTATCTCGGCACACTACTTGAATTTTATTTATAGAATCCCTAAAAGCCCTGTTGGGGAATACTTAAATGAATTGACCATTCCGGTCAATTACGAATTCAACACGACGAAATAATAAAAAAAAACTGATCCAAAAAGCAAAAAAAAATAATGGGATAAATGGGAATTCAGGAAGACAGAAAAGGGTGAGGAAACCAAGGATACGTCAATAGCTACGACGGCGGTGTGGTCTAGGTGTCGTTCGACGCACACCTTCTGCACCCGACCCGACCATGACCTGCAAGGGTAATTGTAATTGCAGATCCCCTTGTGCGTGACAACTCAATTAATTTTTACGACCCCATGAATCGGAAGAAGAATTAATATTATACGCTCTCAATTTTTAAGCTTCATTGCGTTATAAATATTAATGAAAAATGAAGATATCCACTAAAAACTAAACTTAATGTTGAAGGGTATTATGTAAATTCTAAATTTCATGTTTCACATTGTGGCTTAATATTAGCAATTTAAATGTTGGTTTTTATTTAGTTCTATATATAATTAAAAGTCTGACAACGGTTTTGATTAGTAAAAAATACAATTCTTTATTCAAAAACACGTCTTCTCAGATTGGTGTACAAAATGTAACTCTGCTATGATTCTATTAATAGAAAGTGCGTCTGCGGTGCTGACATGCTGTATGATACTTTGACCTGCCATCTATGTAGGGGTCTCTTTTGGTAGTTGCATTCTTTGTTTATGCTTATCTTATCTTGCCTGCTATGATTATATTAATAGAAAGTGCGTCTGCGGTGTTGGCATGCTGTATGATAAGCGTGAGTCTGGACATGAGGGATCAGCGTGATCTGAATATGTCACTATATACATATTAGTTTCATTTGGTTTGGGGAGAGTACCATATGAATGCTTAGAAACTAATATTTGAATATATATATAATTGAATGTCTGATTACGGTATTTGATTAAAAAAATATAATTCTTTATTCATCAAAACGCGTCTGTTCAGTTTGGTGTACAAAATGTAACTCTCTTATGCTACTGGCTTAATCGATAAAGAAAGCTCGCATTTGCGTCTTATTTCAAGATTGGCTTATTGAAGGGTTTTTGTTTAAAGTAAAATTGCTTATGTTAGAATCTGCTGACGAAGGCGTTTGGCGTTATGATCGCTGGCTCCAGTGGGGTTTGTTATTGTTAGAATATTCTGGTGAAGGCGTTTGGCGTTATGATCGCTGGCTTCAGTTGGGTTTGTTATTGATGAAATTTGCTGATGTTGCAAAAGGGATCTGCGCGTGGCGTTATGTATGCTACTGTTTATGTTTATGTTTATGAGGCGGGCGTTGGCGTGGTTGCATGCGTTGGCATTGTTTATGTGGTGTTGGCGTTGGCGTTGTTGGAGTGAGTGTGGACATGAGAGATCTGCGTGATCTGGATATGTCACTATATAGATTTTGATTTTTTTTTTTTGTTTATTACCTACAAATTTTTTTGTTTTATTAAATTTTTTTTTTGTTTATTACATTTTACTAATTTATTTAATTTTCATTTCATTATTTATTTATTTTTTTATTTTTTTCTTGTTTATAATTTTTTTTATACATTTTTTCTTTCAGTGTAGTGCGTAACAAATTCTTTTTTTTTTTGTTTTTAATGTAGCAATTTAATTTAATATTGATCAACCTATTGAAAGGTTATAAAATATTGTTTTGGAGATAGTATACATAATAGCAGGAATTTAAATTAAATAGCATAAACAAATAATTGGTTTTAGCATATTACAAAATTACGTAACATTAATTCAATATTAGATAAAACACTTGTTTGCATATTAAGTTACAATTTAACGGCCAGCTGTCCAGAGGTCGCTGGTGTGTAGGCGCTTTAAGCGTCTGCGGGTTGTGTTTGACCCTAGTGAACAGGCCAAAGGGTTGACATGGTTATGCAACCGGTCATTGTAATGATATGTATGCCGGTTTATTTGACTAATGACTGTCGGTATACAGAAGTCGTTGTGCAGCGTCATATTGCTCACATATGGTGGAGCACCAGAGATGTCTCTTAGCACATCGTTCTGCAGGTCTTGGATTTGATTAATCCACGATTTTGCTGCTGTGCCCCAAAATGGAATCCCATATGTCCATATGGGCACGATGATGCTCCTGTACACCAGCAGCTTGTTGCTCAAGCTAAGTTTGCTGGATGACTTAAGCAACCAGTTGAGTTTCGCCTTTTGGATCTACACGCTGCTGCCGTGATCTGTATGTGTTTGCGCCAGGTAAGTTTCCTGTCCAGATACATACCCAGGTAGCGAACATGGTTCTCCTGAGGTATGACCGTGCGGTTGAGTCGGACGGTTGGACAGTTACCACTCCTGAAGGAGTGGAGGAGTTAGCAAGGAACACAGTGTCATCCGCGTAAGTGGCAAGCAGCGTGTTTCCGGCTACCGGAATCGGCAAGTCCGCAGTGTACAAAGTGTACAGGGCAGGTCCGAGGACACTACCCTGCGGTACACCCGCTCTGATGGGGCGGATGTTTGATCGCTCTCCCCTAACTTCAACCATAAAAGAACGGCCAAGCAGGTAAGACCTGAGCAGTAAATACTGCGCCGATGGTAGTAGGGACTTAAGCTTAAAAAGCATGCCATCATGCCATACGCGATCAAACGCTTGCTGGATATCCAGGAATACGGCAGAGCTGTACTGCTTATTTTCCAAGGCCTCGAGGATATGCTGTACTACTCGATGAACTTGCTCTGGTGTACCATGGTGATGCTTAAAGCCAAACTGATGATCAGGAATGGCACACTGGAAGCCACTTTCTGCCGACAATCTTCCAAGAAATATTTTTTCAAATATCTTAGAGAAAGTGGACAGCAAGCTTATCGGTCGATATGATGAGACAAGATTATCCGGCTTGCCAGGTTTCGGAATCATCGTAATAACAGCACACTTCCACAGAGTGGGGAAGTGGTGGATGCGAACCATGGAGTTAAAGAGTAGCACTAAGAACATCACTCCTTTTTCGGGGAGGGCCTTAGCAACTCTACCATCGACGCCATCATAGCCAGGGGCTTTCGTGGTCTTTAGCCTGCGAATCTGCAAGCGGACCTCACTAGGGGCGATAGGTGTGATCGGTTGTACAGGATCGATATCTGCATTTAAAAATGCCTCTGTATCCTGTACCTGACTGGGTGACGCAAGCGTAAAAGGCGTGAACCGGCCTTGCAGCTCATCCGCAAATGCCGATGCAATCTCTGCATCCGATCGACACCAAGTGTTGTCCGGTCGCATAATGGGGATCCGTCTGAGTGGCTGCCGATTGACACAACGCGTTGCCTTCCACAAATTGAATCCATGATTCTTATTGGGATCGGTATTGCGGAGCATATCCTGAAAATATTGGCTCTTAGTGTCAAAAGCACTTTGCAGCTCGTACCAGCCCGCCTAAAGTCCCTTAAATCCAAAGAATTGCGTGAGCGCATATATTGGCGACGCAGTGCTCTCTTGTGCCTTACCAGATCCAAAATCTCAGTTTTTAAAAAAGGCTGAGCTGGACTGGGAGGCGAACAAGGAAGTTGGCCAAGCATGGAGTATTCCGCCGCCGCGTTAATATTACGCAGGAATAACTCCGCTGCGTCGTCTATATCAGCCGGTGAACTCAGCTCCATGTTCAAATTGACAAGCTCCTCCAACCTCTGACGGAATCGAGTGATGTTTGCCTTGCGCGGCAGAAGACGTGCCTTGGGAGCATTTAGAGTAACAGCCATTCTATACTCAACGATCAAAGGGATGTGATCGGAGTTAAGCTCAATTCGTTCAGATATACCAAGACAGTCAGAACGTATTCCAGCGTACCCAGCAAAGTCAATTGCTGTCGGCCTATGACTACCGTACGAATAGTGCGTTGCACCACCCGTGGCAAGTACTTGGAGGTTGGAGTCTCTCACGCAATCCGCAAGCGCAATCCCACGGCGAGTGTCCAAAGCAGCACCCCAGAGATGGTGTTGAGCATTCCAGTCTCCAGCAATCAGGAACTTGGGGCCAAGCTCTGGCACTGTGGTGGAATCGAGGTTGAGATCGCGTCGAATCCTGTCCGCGAGCTCAGCACCTAATAATGCAGCACATAGTTCCAGGCGAGGTAGTGACTGTTTTGCTGTTGGAGCCACTCGAGACTTTGAGCATAGTAAACGCACAGATATTTGCTTGTTTTTGTACGTTGCGCGTACATATATTGCTGCGCCATATGTCTGTTCTGAAGCATCCACAAATGTGTGCAATTCCTTCGTGACTGGAGTTTTTCCATCGTATATGTGCCTTGGAATTTGCATTGAATTGAGGCCTTGCAAGTCCTCTCTATAATCCTTCCACTCGTTCTGAAGATTTATGGGTAATTCGTCATCCCAGTCGAGTTTTGACTCCCAGAGTCGTTGCATGAAAATTTTCGCCTTTACCACGACAGGAGCGAACAGGCCTAGAGGATCGAAGATCTGTGCCAGCTCCGAGCACACTACACGTTTTGTGATTCTTTTTGCTGTGCTGCTTTGTGTGCGGCCGCAAAATTGATCCTTTTGTGGCATCCAAATAAGGCCCAATGTCTTGACACTGTAATGTTCCAGTGTTTCGTCCAGCTTAATATTGCTTATGATGTCATCTTTGGGTATTCCTTGAAGAATTTGCTCATTGTTTGAGCACCATTTTCGTAGGTTGCATCCCTTGGGGAGTAGTATTTTACCAACTCCTGTCGAATTTGGATCACTTCTTGTATTGAATCTGCTCCTGTGAGACAATCATCTACGTAGAAGTCATCCCTTAGGGCAGAGGATCCTAATGGCGAACTGCTTGTGTGGAGTGAAGCTAAGTGATTTAGACACTTAGTTGCCAAAAACGGAGCCGATGCTGTTCCATATGTAACCGTTTTTAATCGGTAGTACTTTAGTTCGTCATTTGGATTGTTTCTCCAAACTATCATCTGATTAAATTGGTGTTCCGGGTTTATCCATATTTGGCGATACATCTTTTCAATATCTGCCATGAATACATACTTGTGCGTTCTGAATCTCAATAGAATTGACATGAGATCACTTTGCACCGTGGGTCCAACTTGCAATATGTCATTTAAAGATTTTCCTGTCGATGTCTTACATGATGCATCGAAGACAACTCTTAGCTTGGTGGTGATGCTGTCAGGTTTCAGCACACAGTGATGAGGGATGAAATAGTGAGATTTACGAAGGAACTTTCGAGGGACAGCTTTCATATGACCCAATTGTTCGTATTCAGTCATGAAGTCCACATACGATTTCCAGATTTTTGAATCTGTCCTTCTTTCTACTGCGAGGAAACGTTTTCCCGCAGTTTCCAACGACGGTCCCAGGGCTGAAGAATGTTCAGCAAACGGCAATTTTACTATGAATCTCCCATCTGCTGCAGTCTGCAAGTTCTCCACGAAATGGCTCTCGCACTCCTTTTCAATTGGTGTACGATGCCTTTCTGTGGTTTCCAAATTGTCAATGGTCCAGAATCGCTCCAATATGGCATTTGTTTCCTCTCCCGTTGCTACTGCACAAATGGCTGCTGACATCCTTGAAGTTTTGATTTTTCCCGCCACAACCCATCCCAACTTTGTCTCTTGCATGATTGGACCAGAGGGTATTTTGTGTTGTTTGCTGGCACGTTCCAATCTTTGTCATTTATGGTTTGGGTTTGCTGATCCGTAATAATGTGCGGTAGAATGACTGCTTCAATCTGCATTGTAAAGTCGTTGTGTAACGACTTTACCAACAAATTTGCACGAGCTCTGCTTGTCTTTTGTTGTCCACCGATGCCTTCAATTCGTAATGTGGAGCCGTGTCGGTTTAATGATAACAAAGATGCGAGTCGTTCTGATATCACGTTGATCTGTGATCCAGAATCCAGCAAAGCCTTGAACGTTGCCTGTTGTCCATTATTTCCTTGGACTATTACCTTTGCCGTTTCGAGTAGATTCATATTCCTGCTACTTGCTGATGCCACAATTGGATTTTGTGGCTCCATTGAGGAGATTTCCAAATGCAGCAGCGTATTGTGTCTTTTTTGGCACTTGAAGCATTTAAAACGACTTGGGCAAATCTTTGCCATATGATCTCCCTTAAGGCAGTTGACGCATAGTTTTTGTCGTTGAATCCAATTCAATCTCTCAGCAGCTGTCCTTGCTCGGAAGTCGTCGCACCGAAATATGAAATGAGTAGACTTCTTGCAGTAGAGTCACTCCTTCTTTGTAGTTGAGGAGGATGCCATGCAAGTTGTTCCCATCGAATCTCTTTTGGCACTGCTGTGTGGTTTGCTTCCGGTAGCTAAAACACGAACTCTTTGCTCAAGAAACTGAAGCATGGTGTCCAGTTTCTGTATTTGCTTCGAGTTGGTTATTGATTGCTCGTACAGCGTTTTATTTGTGCTGTCCAGCTTATTTTGTATGACCGCTATTAAAATTGGGTCCCACGTGGAAATGTCTAATCCGAGTCCCTTGAGAGATGCAATGGGCTCCAAGCTGACTATGTATAGTTCTTTAAGCGATTTTATATTATCGCTAGTGGCTTGTTGCATCAACAATCGGTTCAATACCGTTGATGTTATGTATCTTGGATTGTCGTATGCGTCAACCAAGATGTTCCACGCGTGAAGGTAGTTATCCTCTTTCGATTTGGCGTATCAATCTTTCTGCCTCACCGATCACGTTGGTTTTGAGATACCACATTTTTTGAATTGTCGGCATGTTGGTATTGTGTACCATGGACATAAACATATCGAGAAATTGTGTCCATTTTAATATATCCCCATCAAATTTGGGAATGGTTACACGAGGCAAGTTTATGTCATTGGTGCACTGCTTATTGTTTTTTGAAGCTAGTGCCCTTTGAACATCTTCTTCTGCCTGTAGATACTCTTTTGTATTATATCCATTTTCTTCCGGGTTTTCGACTTCTTCGTACAGCCGAAAATGGACTTCTTGTATTTGAGCCCATATATTTTTTATGAGCTCTAGTGAAGTGTGCTCAACAGGGGTGCTTTGGTGCAATGTGCGATGCAGTGATGTGATCATTGCCCTTTGTCGCCGGCACAATGCAATCACCTTGAGTTCTAAGGTGGATTGCTGACGCTGACCATCGCCAATCCCAAGCCTCTTGCTTGTGGCTTGATGTATGGTTTCAGCTTCGTTTTTCATTACTTCTAAGCACTTCAGAACAGTTGTTCTTATGTCCTCATAGTAAGTGAAGTATTGATGATTTTCTGGTACCTCGCCAGAATTTCTAATGACTTCGTCATTTTCTTGAACAGAACTCCATTTCTTTTTGAGAGTGTCTGTTTTCAGTCTGTGATATCCAGTCTGAGATTTTCTCTCAGCGGAATCCTTTTTATAATTAGATATCAGCCGTACAATTTCCTTGCCGATATCTTGCTGGACATCAAGTAACTCATCGATGGTTACCTTTTCTGATGCCATTTTTATAGAATTTTGTCGCTTGTTGGACTTTTACAGATATGTATAGGTATATCTGTTTCTTATTCTTGTCGCTTGATGGACTTTGTTATTAGTGCTGTGGTCGTTTATCTAACGGGAGCACACTTTTATCCTGATATGTCGCCTAGTTGACAACTTCAGATGGTCTCACTAACACAGATATAGTGAACTCTGCGCTGCGCACAGTTAGTGCGATGGTAGAACTACTCAAACTCGCCGAGAATTTTTGTGTGTATTTGGAGGTTGGTTATCCTTTTGTCGCCTAGTTGACAACTTCAGAATAACATCACGTCGGGGTCACCAAAATGTTTGTGTGTCTAGCAGTCAGCACGTAAACTGACTACTGAATGGATTGTGTGTTTTTAAGGGAGGCAGTCAGCACATAAACTGACTGCTCAAAGGCTGCAGGGCTTTTTAATTTTGTTATATATTTTTCTATCTTTCACTGTTGCGAGTCGAGTTGTAATTTCCTACTGAGTTTATTTCTTAAAATCCTAGCCTTATATAGCTAACAATGTATACTTAGTTTCTACGTAGGAGATATTTCTAACCCATGCAAGTGTTGTTTTTTTGTTATATTTAGTCTATTTTTACTTATCATATACTCAAGTGGATGCAGATGTCACTTGAGCACTTGGTAAATGCTTACATATTTTTATCTTTACTTAAACTAGTGTTCATGTTTGAACATTCTGCCAAATGCCGGCCGAGGGTCGGTGTTATCATTTATTTAATTATTAGGCCCGACAAACTGAATGGCTTGTAATCTTCTTCTTACAGTGATTTTTCTTATTATATATATTATTATAATTACAGCTAAAATTACTGTTATTCCTAATGACGCATGACCTGATAATTGATGAAATTTTAATTCCTTTAACTTGATTTCATGTTCTTTCATTCTGTTTAATTCCTTCTTTAAATTGTGGATCTCTTCTGTATGGTTCGTAGGATGCCCTAATGGATTCCAAACAACTTCTGGCACCTCTCTAAACATTCCTATATATGGTGTTACAATTTCAAGTTGATTCTTTAAGTACATATCAAAATGTTCCACTAGAATCTTATCCTCAGTTCTAGCTGTGCCGCCTGCATTAAGTGAAAGCACACCCTTTTCTGGTAGATCTATCAATTCCTGTTAAGCACTGCCACATTGCATATTAGCTTTTGCATTTTTTGGCACCTTAAAAATCCAGCTATTTTTCTTTTGTAGCTCAACCCAGTATGTTTTAGACTTTGATGCTGTTCTGTAAACACAATCGGCAAGTTTATTTGGTTTGAAAGGGGTAACCTCACAAGAACCGTCATTGGCGCTACTCCAAGGCCAACTTCCTTCGCAAATCCTCTTATTTAACTGCCAATTGTGACAACGGTTTAAGGTTGATTCCGTCATTAAGTGATAGGAATCTATTTCGAAGTTATAAACTAAATATTCCGCTTTTACATGTGCCATTATGATTTGGTCAACATGATCGATTGGGATCGGAATGATTTTATACAATTGTAAAGGATTTCTATTAAACAAAGGAATTTTAGTATTTATTATTAATTTTTTGTCAATGAATATTCCTCTCGCTGTCATTAATTTATAAATTTCCTTAAGCTCAGCGTTTTTTCCTGGAAGCACAAATGTTTCTGGTAATCTTTCTTTGATCTTTGATATCTCTACTTGTAATTGATGGGGTTTTAATATGTTTGGATTAATTCTTCCACGATTAATGGCAATCAGTAGACTTATAATTCCTGTTTGAATCTTTTCACATTCATCAATTAGGATAGCCATGCAAATAAATACTGCTATGTACCCCTTATATGCCTTCTGACCTCGGTTCTTGGAGCATTTTATATAATAAGGGCCTGCATAGTCTATATCTGTATTCAAAAATGGATATGCCATAGTCACCCTGTTTCCCATTATTTGTTCGGCATTATTTTGCCGATACCTTGCACAGGTTACACATTCTTTTAAATATTTTTTTAAAGAATTTCTTAACCCAAATATCCAGAATTTCCTCTGTATATAATTTCTCATTAAATTGAGTCCCCCATGCAAGGTTTCTTTGTGTGCCTTTTTTATTATAAGATAAGATAAATGACTTTTATCTAAAATAATTGGATGCTTCACGTCAAATGTTGTACTACCGTTTTGTAATCTACCACCTACTCGAAGCACTACATCTGAATCTAAGAAAGGATGTAAGCCCAATATTTTACTTTTGGTTTCAATTTGTTTTTTGTATGTCAAATATTTTATTTCAGTTTTAAACTGGCTGGCTTGTTGTAGCCGTATTATAATTATATTTGCTTTCCTAAGCTCCTTTACTGTAAGGTATGAGGGATATGATTTTTTGTTAATTTTAATATCGATAAACCTCAGTATATAAGTTACTATTCTTTCTAGCCTTTGTATGCATGAATATTTTTCTAATAGTTCATGTATCCGGCTATTCTCTGAATTAGTCATTTTTATATGTAAGCTTATTTGCTTGTCGTCTATTTTTCCTTTGGGCCATGCTTCTTAATTTTCAGCTAACCATTTTGGCCCTTTCCACCAATTCTCATAACTTTTTAATTTACTAGCACAAATTCTTCTAGATGCTATATCTGCTAGATTATTTTCGGATCGTATATAATTCCATTCTGTATGTGACAGTTTTCATATTTCGTCTGTTCTTCGTCTGATAAATTTATCTTTGCTAACTCCACTTTTAATCCAAGCTAGCGTTATTGTGGAATCACTCCACGCACAAGTTTCCGAAATCCCTTCTAGAGTCTCTTTAATTTTTTGTAATAATTTTGCAAGAAGATGTGCTGCGCTTAATTCTAACTTCGGAATTGTTTTTCAATTTTTCTTGGGGTTTACCTTGCTTTTGCTGGCTATTATGACAACAGAATTTCCTACTTTGGCATATACCACTGCTGCGAATGCCTTATCCGATGCATCAGAAAAACCATGAAGTTGTATTAATACATTTATCTTAGTTTTTATCCATTTTGGATTTCTAATTTCTTCTAGTAACTTTAATTGGTTTTTGTATGTTGTCCATTCATTTACGTTGTCATCCGATAATTCCTGATCCCAACTTTGTTCAGTTATCCAAAGCATTTGCATTAACATCTTCCCTACAATTGTCACTGCTGATAGCCATCCTAACGGGTCATAAATTCTAGCTAATGTAGATAGTATTTGCCTTTTATTTACTTTTGTGATATTTGCACAATTTACTTTGAATTTAAACTCATCTTAGAGCGGTTCCCATTGCAATCCTAGCGTTTTTACAGCCTCGTTTTCTTCGATACTTAGTATTTTATTTTCTCCAGTATTTTCTACAATGTCTATTATTTCTTGAGTGTTTGATATCCATTTCCTTAAATTCATACCTGCATTTCCCAGCTCAGTTAACACTAGCTTAACTAGATTTTTAGTCTCTTCCATAGTGTCGGCTCCTGTCATTAGGTCGTCCATATAAAAGTCATTTTTAATTGTTTCTCTGACTGTTTTGTTACTGCAGTTATTTGCAATATCTAATAAAACTCTTGTTGCTAAATATGGAGCTGATGCCGTGCCATAGGTAACAGTCGTTAATTTGTAATTTTTTATTTGTTTAGTTGGCGAATCTCTCCACAGTATGTGTAGATAAGCTTGATCTTTTTCATCAATGTTAATCTGTCTATACATTTTCTCAATATCGGCAGATACTACGAATTCCCATTTCCGCCATTTTATTATTATATCAAATATGTTCTTCTGAACTCTCGGACCAACCCACATGACATCACTTAAACTTTTATTGTTTGATGATTTTGAGGAAGCGTCAAAAACCACCCGAACTTTTGTTGTCAAGCTTGATTCTCTTATTACTGCTTGGTGGGGTAAATAATATTCTCCTTATTCGCTAGATTCAACCATATGTCCCAAATACATATATTCGTTCATGAATTTTATATATTTTTGTTTTAGTTTATTGTTTTTTCCTAATTTTTTCTCCAAGTTTGCAAAACGTGCCATTGCTTGATTTTTTGAATTACCCAACTCTTTATTATCTTTAAATCGAATAGTAATGATTTCCCATCTTGATCTTTTTTTGTTGTTCGGATAAAATTTTGTTCACATGTTTCTTTCTCAATGTCTTCTAATTCATACTCTTCCAACTTCCAAAACCTTTCTAAATCAATGTTTCTAATGGCTGTTGCGACGACTGATTTATTATTTTCGGACCTTGCACAACCAGATACTATCCAACCAAAGTCCGTACTTAAACCTAGCAGTCCACAAATTTTTACTAATCCTTTCTTAAGAATATCCATATATAAATCTGCACCAATAATCATATTTATACGGCTTGATATATTAAATTTGGGGTCAGCTAAAGTATAGCTATCCCAATCTTTGAGATTAATATTGAGCGATTTAACTGGTAGGGCCCTCATTAATTTAGGCAATACAATTGCCTCAATTTTGTAGGGTTTTTTTTAATCTAAATTTGGAGTTTTTATGTCAAATTTTACTCTATATTTAGATGTACTGCTCTCTGAACCTACCCCACTAATTTCAGTGATCTTTTTTATTCTAGGTAGCTTTAGAATTTGGAGTGCCTCTTCAGAAATGATCGTGCTTTGCGACCCACTATCAACCAGTGCCCTAAATTTTTCATAACCTCTATTTGATGACTTTACTTTTATTATTGCTGTAGCTAATAGTGCTCTTTCTTTAGTAACACATGAATTTGTCCTTTCACTATTTATATGAAGCATTGTGTTATGCTTTCCATTGCATAGCGCACAATATAATATAATATATATAGTGACATATCTAGATCACGCAGATCTCTCATGCCCACACTCACTCCAACAACGCCAACGCCAACGCCACATAAACAATGCCAACGCATGCAACCACACCAACGCCACATAAACATAAACATAAACAGTAGCATACATAACGCCACGTGCAGATCCCTTTTGCAACATCAGCAAATTTCGTCAATAACAAACCCAACTGGAGCCAGCGATCATAACGCCAAACGCCTTCACCAGAATATTCTAACAATGACAAACCCCACTGGAGCCAGCGATCATAACGCCAAACGCCTTCGTCAGCAGATTGTATATAAGCAATTTTACTTTAAACAAAAACCCTTCAGGACAACGTACTAGTGTTCCGCGAAAATTAACTGTTATCCGCATAAGGACCTCGTGATCCTTGTAAATCTTTTTTTAAAAAGTAAACATAAATACGCGAAGCAGACGAAGAAGAATATTCTTCTTGTGTACAAGAGAACATTCAAACAACTTACTAATAAAAGATATCAAAAGTGAAAAAAACATATTTATAAAAAACAAAACAACACACAACACACACCTAATAAAAAAAAAAAAATCAACAACAAAAACGATGTCGGAGTCATTAAACCAGGCACTCGGTCAAATCCGCCAAGTACCCACCTTCCGTGGAGAAACGGACGAATTGGGAGGCTTCATCGGACGGATTGATTTCATCATGGAACTTTACCCAACCACTGATGCACGCCAAAAACTTATACTGTACAGCGCAATCCAGATGCAACTACATGGTGACGCTATGAAAACATCACTCAGACACTTACCGGGAGACTGGGTAACACTACGGAGCATATTAATTTCAACTTACAAAACACAAACATCATGTGAAGAACTATTAAGGAGAGTCTACAACTCATAATTCGGAGGAAGTATTCGTAAGTTTCTCGAAGAACTCGAGCAAAATCCTTTGTAATATTAAGTAAGTTAGTAATAGAGATTAATGCCGAAAATAAAACACTGTACACCAAGGCATTAAATAATACTGTAAGAGACGTAATACATAAAAGATTACCAGACAGATTATACATGCAGTTAGCGAGATCCGATATATCAACAACAGATAAATTAAAAGCAGTAGCTCAAGAACTAGGTCTATATGAAGACCGAGTATTAGAAAAACCAAAACCTACAATTAATACACAGTACAATAAATATAATAACAAATATTATCCTAAACCTCAACAAAATTACAACCAAAATTATAATCAGAATTATAGGAACCAACAAAATTATTATAATACAAATTACAGAAATCAAAATATTCAAAACGAACCAACAGTTAATAGACAATTGTACAATGAATATCAATTAAAATTAAATGAAGGCAGGATGCAAAACCCTATCAATTATCAATCAAATAATAATAATAGACCACCTAACCAACCAATGAAAAGACAAAGACCTAGCACTAGTGGACAATCAAAAATGGACTGGACTGAAAATTTTCATCTACCAGCCTCGGGAATGAACGCAAAATCCCATTCATAAGAATAGTTATGAATAATCAAAACTTGCGATGCTTAATAGATACAGGTTCATCAGTAAATTTAATGATTAAAAATTTCTTTAACATAGAAACTTCAAAAGAGAATACTACTTGCCAAACCATAAATGGAGAAATAAAATTAAATACGAGCATGTCATTAGCTCCTAGCAAACTTTTGCCCGACAGATCAAAAGTTTTACATTCATAATTTTTCCAAAAATTATGACATCCTCTTAGGCCGAACGTTCCTTAAGAATTGTAAAAGTGAGATCAACTACGAAAACGAATTTGTTAGACTTAATGATTTTCAATTTTTATTTAAATGCAATAACGAAACCAAGGAAGAAGAATACAAAGACCCACCACTAACAAAAGACATACATAAGGCATACGCACTAGAAAACGAATTAGTAGAAAGCAATCAATTTAGATTAGAACATCTAAATAAGGAAGTAAAATACTAAGTTAACAAAAGTTTTGTTTGAATTTAGCGATATTCAGTATAAAGAGAGTGACAATTTGACTTTCACAAATACTGTAAAACACGCTATCAACACAAAAAATGAGGATCCTTGTTATAGGAAACCTTATAAATATCCTCAAAGCTATGATAAGGAAGTTAACAGGCAAATAAAAGAAGAAGATGCATCAAGAGAAAAGAAATACAGAATAGTCGCAGACTATCGAAGCCCTAACGAAAAAACAGTTAGCGATAAATATCCCATACCAGCAATGGACGAAACATTAGACAAGTCAGGAAAATATCAATATTACACAACAAACGTTTTAAGAGCAACTTATGAAACAAATGGAATTACGATCGAAACAAAAAAAAAAACCATAAAAAAAGGAAGAATAAATAGAAGAAAAAAAAATTAAGAGCAACTTATGAAACAAATGGAATTACGAACGCAACAAAGAAAGAAAAAAACTATAAAAAAAGGAAGAAAAAATAGAAGAAAAAAAAACAACAACAGAAATGAAACAAATAACAAAAACAAATATGAAACAAATGAAAGTTGAATGTAAATTCACAAAAACAAGAAAAAACTATGAAATAAACTTCATAGAACCAAACGTAATATTAACTTGGAATTTTCCCAAAGTCACACTTAATCAAAATTTTATACCACAAAAAATAGAAATTTTAGGAAATAACATTATCAAAGCAACCAACTTCACTGTACAATTAGAAGATATCCAGATAACAAATGTAATATCTGATTTTACACAAACCGTTTATATAAGTAATAATATAACTAAAACAGAGCCGTTAGCATTCGTACAAACTAATGAACTCATAAGAGTACATACAAGAACTAACAATACCTTGTTAATCATAAGCTTAACATTAGTGACAATATTGTCAATAGTAATAATAAGCTATTCTTTATTCAAATGCAAAAATGTACCAAAACAGAATAATAATTAAATATAAGAATGATGCAGCAACGACACCACCCATCGAAAATGAGGACGAAGCAACCGTGGAAAACGCCAACAACTTAGGGATGTACCCTACACTGAACGCTTGAGGACAAGCCAATTTCTAAGCGATGGGGAAGTGACATATCCAGATCACATATATCTCTCATGTCCACACTCACTGCAACAGCGCCAACGCCAAAACATGCAACAACGCCAACGCCAACGCCACATAAACATAAACATAAACATTAGCAATCATAACTGCGTCAGCATATTCTATCATAAACAATTTTACTTTAAACAAAAAGCCTCCATAAGCCAATCATGAAATAAGACGCAAATGCGAGCTTTCTTTATCGATTAAACCAGTAGCATAAGCAGAGTTACTTTTTGTACACGAAACTGAACAGACGTGTTTTGATGAATAAAGAATTATATTGTTTTTTAATCAAATTCCGTAATCTGACATTCAATTATATATATATATAAGTTAAGAATATTTCTGCCTAATCACCCAAATACCCTAACGGACTGCAAATGGCGCGTCAGATTGCAAATAACCTAACGGATTGCAAATGCCGCGACACAACTAAAGAATATTTCTGCCTAGGCGCCAGAATGCCCCAACGGACTGCAAATTGCGAATGACCTAACGGATTGCAAATGCCGCGTCAGCATATTATAACAGCGACAACAGCTTCAGCGACACAACTTACTTCCTAGGCGCCAGAATGCCTAACGGACTGCAAGTACCCTGTCGGATCACAATTGACCTAACGGATTGCAGATGCCGCGTCGGCATATTATAACGGAGCCTTACAGCGACAGCAGCTACAGCGACACAACTACAAACGCCAAGACACCAGCAGAGCGCAGCAGACCGATGTTACATTTTTAATAAAGAATATTGAATAATTCAGTCCTAATAAAGCACTCAAACGAAACAGTTCTGTGTTTTTTTCCAAAAACTCTAAAGGAACAGTTTAATTGGCGCCCGAGCAGGGACCGGTACGCAGTCACAGGCAAATCGCGAGTTATAAAAGTGAATTAAAAAACCACGCCTCGTTATACGCGCTTTAAGTAGCGGTCATATACGAACATAATCTCGCGAGAAAGCCTAAATAGGCCAGGATCGAAAAGTAAAGTGCCTCAAGTAGCCACGTTCAAATCAAAAGTGCCTCAAGTAGCCGCAGATGCGAACACGATCAGTGCCACGTTCAAATCAACAAAGAGTGCACGTTGCCTCAAGTAGCCGCAGATGCTAACAGCGTTCAATCAAAAGCGCCTCAAGTATCCGAAGATCGAACAAAGCTGCGTCTCGGTGCCGAAAAATACTCGCCGACAACCCTGTAGTGTCCGTCCGCAGGGTACCGCGAGCTAAGTTGTCCAGAGGAACCCGAGTCACCCATTTCGACTCAAAATCGTCGTGGGACAAAAAGGATCAATTCCAAAGGATCGTCGCGGGAGATTCGCCGGGGTGATGTTTATATTATCATAATAGAAAATAAGAAACAAATATATTTTTGAGAACAAAAAATAGAAAATAAGAAACAAATTTTTGAAAGAAAAAATTTTTGAGAAACAAAAAATAGAAAATAAGAAACAAATTTTTGAAAAAAAAATTTTTGAGAAACAAAAAATAGAAAATAAGAAACAAATTTTTGAAAAAAAAATTTTCTGTAAAGAAAAATTTTAAAATTCAAACAGAACAAAGAATTAACATCAAAAGAATAATATTACAGAAAAAAATTTAGAAAGGAAATTAGAGTTAATCATAAAAAGAAAATTTTGAATAATCATTTAACTTCTACAAAAATATTTCCCCATCGCTCCTCAGTGTGAAACAGTTATTTAAAAAAAAATATATGAAAAAAGTTGGTCCAAATTCAAGCAATATGAAGCAAAAGAATTATCTGAATCTCTAGCCAACATGAGGCTAGGAACAACTAGCACCAGTGCTCAGGAAAATATTCAAATAAGTACAAGCTCATCTCTTAAAGATACAATAGTGTCACTAATAAAGGAAACGCTCCAAGGAGGCGAAATAATCCGACAAGCAATAGTTAGTGAAGGCAACGACCTTCTATGCGATATCCCGTTTACTCATCCAAGATCAGGAGAGGAACAAGAAAAAGTTCCCGAAATAACACGTCTGATTAAAGATTTTTCAGGAGACCGAACAGCATTCGGTTCTTGGAAAAAAAATGTGGACAGGATAATGGAAATTTATAATGGTCAAGAAGAAACTTACAAATACTACTTAGTGACTTTAGTAATTCGCAATAAAATAATAGGAGAAGCAGATGCAGTGCTCGAATCCTATAACACTCCCATGAACTGGAAGGCCATCTCCAAGTGTCTCACCGAACATTACGCTGATAGGAGAGATTTAAAAACTCTCGAATATCAAATGTTTTCCTTAACTCAAGGACGTCTGTCTGTGCAAGAATTTTATCAAATGGTATACCACCAACTCTCTCTGATCCTCAACCAAATAAGCGTGCAAGAAGACGCACCTGAGGTAGTTAGAGCTCTGACGAACAATTATCGAGGCAAAGCTCTGGATACGTTCGTGCGAGGTCTAAACGGAGACTTACCAAGACTCTTAGCAATCAAAGAGCCAAGAGATCTTAGTCATGCTTTACACCTATGCAACCTGGTGGAAAACCAAGAGCACAGAAATGCCTTTATACCTAAAATAAAACAACAAATTCCACCCTTACCACCCAGAAACTATATTCCAGTACGCCAGCTAGGCAAACCACCACAAGCCAATAATTACGGACAATGGAAAAATTTCGAGCCTAAACTTTACCATACCCCCCGACCAAATATGACTTATCAGATGGCAAGTCCCAACCAGTTTCCCCAGTCACAACAATATACATTGCCGCAACAATTTTTTAATACTAAACAGACTTACCAAGCGCCTCCGCGCCCATTCTTCCCAAAACCACAGCCGAAACCCGTACCAATGGAAATAGATAACTCCATCAGAAGTAGGAATATCAATTACATGAACAAACCACATGCAAATAATTTCGCGGGCAAACACGCCTTAACGCACCTAGCGGACAGCCACCAAAAATTCAACGACAATTTCATATCACATCCGAAACTCCCGAGGAACAGTTCGAGCAATCAATCCCACATGACGTGTATAACGAAGAACAAGCTTACTTCGAGCCACTGGTGTAGAAGAAGCCTACGATCTAACTGACGAGGGAGAAAATGAAGTCGGTTACGAATACCAACCTACAATAGTTGACGCCTCATACATTCATTTTTTAGATTAAACCGTTCCTCTTTGCCCTATTTTCAGTGCATAACGAGGAACGGCACTCCACTTAACTTTCTAATTGACACAGGTTCTAATCAAAACTACATTCAACCAAATTTAGTTACGAGTCCGAAAACAAATAAAAACATATTCAATGCAACTTCTGTCTGTGGACAAATCAAAATATCCCAACACACATTTCTTAGTTTATTCGGCCAAAAAAATAGACCAATCAAGTTTTTCCTGCTTCCAACTTTAAAAACCTTTCACGGTATCCTAGGTAATGATACTTTGAAACAGCTGAACGCTGTTATTGATGTCAAGAACGACACTTTAATCATTGATGAAAATTATAGAATTAAAATAAGACAATTAAAAACGCAGGCAGTAAATAATATAAAAGTACGAACAGAGCTCCTGACAAACAAACAAAAGGTTTCATAGATCATGCCAGGAAGACTCATTCAACTTTATTCGCAGAACCTGACGAAAAACTGACCTATATCACCAGAGTGTTAGGTGAAATAAGAACGACATCAGATTCTCCCGTTTACAGCAAACATTACCAATTCCCTACTTCTTTAAGAGGAGAAGTCGAAAAACAAATAGATCAGTTGTTGCGAGACGGCATAATAAGACCTTCACGGTCACCATACAATGCCCCAGTGTGGGTAGTACCAAAAAGAGCGACGCTTCAGGCGAAAAAAGTTTCGAATAGTCATCGACTATAGGAAACTTAACTCGGTAACAATTTCGGATCGATACCCGATCCCTGAGATTGGAGAAATCATCGCACAATTGGGCGATAATAAATATTTCTGTACTAGATCTCAAAAGTGGATTTCATCAAATTCCACTCATCGAAAAACATAGAAAAAACTGCATTCGCAGTTAATGGCGGAAAGTATGAATTCACCAGACTTCCGTTTGGTTTAAAGAATTCGCCATCGATATTCCAACGAGCATTAGACGACATCTTAAGGGATCACGTTGGAAACATCTGCTATGTCTATATCGACGATATCATCATCTTCAGCAAATCGAGGACGAACACGCTAAACATCTAAATATGGTCTTCACGACCTTAGATAAAGCAAACATGAAAATTCAAATCGACAAATGCGAGTTTTTCAAGACCGAAGTCGATTTCCTAGGTTTCACTATTTCAGCAGATGGTATTAAAACCAATGATGAAAAAGTGAGAGCAATAAAAAACTTCCCAACACCCAAAAGCCTCAAAGACTTACGTTCTTTCCTGGGTTGTCAAGTTATTACAGAAGGTTCATCCGCGATTACGCTAAACTAGCAAAACCTCTCACAACTCTTTTAAGAGGAGAAAATGGCAGACTCTCAAATAATCTTTCCCATAAAACCGAAGTGACACTCGACAATAATGCAATTAAAGCATTCTATAAAATCAAGAGCACGCTCAGCTCGAACGATGTGGTACTAGCTTACCCCAATTTTGGAAAAGAATTTCACTTAACAACCGATGCATCAAATTTCGCCATCGGAGCAGTTCTCGAACAAGAGGGTAGACCCATTACTATCATATCACGTACACTCTCAAAAACAGAGGAAAATTACGCAACTAACGAAAAGGAAATGCTAGCCATTGTCTGGGCTCTCCAGAACCTACGTATGTACCTCTACGGTACCTCAAAAGTAATAATTTTTACAGACCATCAACCCCTAACTTTCGCTCTGAGCAACAAAAACCATAATGGAAAACTCAAAAGGTGGAAAAGTTACCTTGAAGAATATAACCACGAATTAAGATATAAACCAGGAACTTCGAACGTTGTTGCAGACGCTTTATCCAGAAATCCCCCAAAAACTGAGATAAATACCACATCCACATCAACGTCAACAGTACAAAGTGACGACAGTTCGTCACGCAACCTTATACCAGTGATGGAAGTCCCCATTAACGTCTTTAAAAACCAAATTTTTCTGTTGACATCAGAAACAGAAACATACGAATTCAAATCACCTTTTCCTACTTACCATAGACACATAGTTACAAAACCACATTACTCAGAAGACGACTTAGTAAATATCCTAAAAAAACGGCTAAACCCAAAAATTGTCAATGGATTATTCGCTACAGAAAATATTATGGCAAAAATCCAAAACATTTACCCTTCCCATTTCAGGAATTACAAAGCCAGGTACACTCAAAAACAAGTTCAAGATATCACCAACGAAAACGAACAAATAGAAATTATAACAAAAGAACACACCAGAGCTCATAGGAATGCAGTAGAAAATAAAATTCAAATACTTAACAACTTTTTCTTCCCTAATTTAACGAAAAAAATTGAAAGTATAACGAAATCTTGCGAGACTTGCAAAGAAAGCAAGTACGATAGCACCCACAAAAGGGAGAATTACAACCAACACCGATTCCATCCTATCCAGGTCAAATTATCCATATCGATTTATACACTACAGAGAAAAATATGGTTTTAACTGCAGTAGATAAATTTTCCAAATACGCACAAATAAAAATTTTAAATTCAAAAGCAACGGAAGATATAAAACACCCACTCCACGAAATAATGATAGCTTTCGGTATGCCCAAACTGGTTGTTATGGACAACGAAAGAGCTTTGAACTCCGCATCCATAAAATTCTTATTGGAAGACCAATTAAAGGCAAAAGTCTACACGACACCGCCATACAACTCAACCAGTAACGGACAAGTTGAAAGATTTCATTCAACACTAACCGAAATAATGAGATGTGTTAAGAAGGATGAGAGAATATCGAACTTTGAAGACTTAATATTCAAATCTATTCAGCTATACAACCAATCCATACATTCCACTGTGAATGAAAAACCAATAGACATATTTTTTGGAACCCGAGACACCAGTAAACCCCAAGATATAGAGAAAAATAGAAACAAAGTCAGAGATAAGGTAAAACATAAACAAGCCAATGATTTAAAATATCATAATAGCAAGAAGAAAAAATAAAACAGTATGAGAAAGGAGATATAGTTTACTGCAAAATTGATAAAAGACTAGGTTCAAAACTAACTCCGAAATATAAAAAAGAAATCGTGGAAGAAAATAGAAATAGCACAATAAAAACACGAGGTGGCAGGATAATTCACAAAAATAATTTAAAAACATGATATTTTTACCAACATGCACTACTTACACTCAAAAATAAATAAAATAAAAATAAAACAAAAAAAAAAAAAAAATTTGCAAAAATGTATAAATAAAAACGAAAAAAATGAAAAATGTAAAACGAGAGATATAGAGCAAAGGATAAAAAAAAAAAATCAAGCAAAATATGCACTATTACCTATAAAACAACCAAATAGATAAGTCAACCAAATAGATAAGTTAATAATCGAAATGTAAATGCAAAAAAAACTACAAAAGTATCTGTTCAAAAACTAGGTTAATATGATCTAAGCACCGATAACACGCGTCCTCAACAACAACAACACTATGTGCCCTAGCAACAAACTCTGCCACCGCTAACCATACAACACCAGCAATACAACACGGCGGCCATAACGCCCACATATCAACACCAACACCATCAACAACAACACCACCAACAACAACCACAACTGCAGCAGCAGCAGCAATTGCAACAACAACAACCACAGCAACATAGCAATAATCACAGGCAGCAGCAACAACAGTTGCAACAACAACAATCGCTGCACGATCCATACGCACACTATCAAACAGCAGCAACAGCAACAACAGCAGCAGCAGCAACAACAGCAGCATCAGCAACAGCATACCATTGAACAAGATTCTTCTTCGCGTCCGAGGACGTCCGCGTTTAAAGGGGGAGGAGTTAAGAATATTTCTGCCTAATCACCCAAATACCCTAATGGACTGCGGACTGATTGCAAATAACCTAATGGATTGCAAATGCCGCGACACAACTAAAGAATACATACTATACTATACGAACAGTATAATTTATATATACACATAAATAAAACAAAACAATCATGAGAATAACAAAAATAAATATAAATATTAATTGAGCCGTAAAGTGGGTCCAAAATAGGTGAACAGCCCTAAACGCGGCGAATGTTCAGAGAGACATGCCACAGCAATCGTGGAAGTGAACAACAGCCAATGCAGAAAGAGAGATATCCATGACCTACACTAGTGTTCACTCGAAGAATAAAAGTGCAACGTCCGCCGTTTGGACGGAAATAGGCAACAACAATGCTTGCACTATTGAGAGCGCAAGTGCAGCGACTGCCGAAAATGTTTTGCTTAGCAACAGCATTTCGTTGCACTAGTGTAGAGGCGTGCGCGGAGAAAAAAATTCAACAACAATTGCACTGGTGCCGGTGCGTGAGAAACAAAACCATGCACCGTTGGTTAGTCACCTACAATAGTGCAGGTGCAGGTACACAGTATACAGCTGGTTAATCACGCACACTAGTGTCGAGGCGGGCGCCGGCAGATAGAGCGACGAGCCAATCTGAGAGAGATGGATAAGGCACACGAGCGCACACACCCACACAAAAGGGTATATAATAAGGCCACCGCGACCACGATGTCACGTCGAGAGAGAGGCACGGGAGCCCCCGAATCCTGCGGTCGCGGACGATGAGCCACTACGACGCCGCCGCTACCCAAGCGACCTGGATGGCATAAACCCCTTATGGTTACGGAAACAATACCCGGAGCTGCCCACCACGACCCCCGAGTGGGACGAGATAAATAAAAACTGCCACTGGATCTAAAAGATACGATCGGCCATCAACGAAAAATCCCAGTAGTAGATTCCAGATTACATGGAGCGGAGTATAGTTACTAATATTTATCTCCAGCCTCAATATTTGAGTCATTGTCCAGCCGCTGTCCTTCTGCGTTAATTCATCCATTTTTCCGCAAATTAATGATGCATCAGATTTTATGAAATCTCCTAGATCACTCGATGCTGTAATGATACACATATTTGGTTGATGTGATTTTACTGTCGTCAGCATTTCGTCATCAGTGAACCTAAACTTTATTAATTTAAAGTGAACCTAAACTTTATTAATTTAAAGTGAACCTAAACAAATTTATTTGTTTCTTATTTTCTATTTTTTGTTTTCAAAAATTTATTTGTTTCTTATTTTCTATTGTGATAATATAAACATCACCCCGGCGAATCTCCCGCGACGATCCTTTGGAATTGATCCTTTTTGTCCCACGACGATTTTGAGTCGAAATGGGTGACTCGGGTTCCTCTGGACAACTTAGCTCGCGGTTTTGCACTTCGAAATGTAATCGTGTTCTTATCTGCGGCTACTTGAGGCGCTTTTGATTTGAACGTGCAGTTTGTGTTCGCATCTGCGGCTACTTGAGGCACTTTTGATTTGAACGAGGCACTGATCGTGTTCGCATCTGCGGCTACTTGAGGCGCTTTTGATTTGAACGTGGCTACTTGAGGCACTTTACTTTTCGATCCTGGCCTATTAGGCTTTCTCGCGAGATTATGTTCGTATATTACCGCTACTTAAAGCGCGTATAACGAGGCGTGGTTTTTTAACTCACTTTTATAACTCGCGATTTGCCTGTGACTGCGTACCGGTCCCTGCGGACCGATCTCTGCGGACCGGTCCCTGCTCGGGCGCCAATTAAACTGTTCCTTTAGAGTTTTTGGAAAAAAACACAGAACTGTTTAGTTTGAGTGCTTTGTTAGGACTACCTTATTCAATATTCTTTATTAAAAATGTAACATCGGTTTGCTGCGCTCTGCTGGTGTCTGGCGTTTGTAGTTGTGTCGCTGTGGCTGCTGTCGCTGTAAGGCTCCGTTGTAATATGCCAACGCGGCATCTGCAATCCGTTAGGTCAGTTGTGATCCGACAGGGTACTTGCAGTCCGTTAGGGCATTCTGGCGCCTAGGAAGTAAATTGTGTCGCTGAAGCTATTCTCGCTGTTATAATATGTTGACGCGGCATTTGCAATCCGTTAGGTCATTCGCAATTTCCAGTCCGTTTGGGCATTCTGGCGCCTAAGCAGAAATATTCTTTAGTTGTGTCGCGGCATTTGCAATCCGTTAGGTTATTTGGAATCTGACGCGCCATTTGCAGTCCGTTAGGGTATTTGGGTGATTAGGTAGAAATATTCTTAACTTATATATAATTTATACTCATTACTTTAAATTTTACTATTTGTGAGGAGCTTTGACGAGTAAATGTACATAAATATACATTTATGCTATTTGCGCCCCTCACAGTAACTGTATATCAGACCGAAATCCGACCCTGATTGCAGTTGCGGCGAATTCGCTCTCTTTCGCCCACCTCACGCTTGAGCGTAGTGACAGACAAATCCGTGCCAACTGGGTAAAGACGAGTGAGACTCAACCTGTATTGCGACGCGCGTGTACGAGCGAATCCTGGTGAATAACCGGAGTGCCGTGCGGTCGCGCTGTCGAACAGGCGAAAAATCACCAATTTGCCTAGCTGGTGCGATAGGCTCTTGGAGCCAACTCTTTTGAACATGTGCACTCTTCAAAGCCGAAGTGGACTGCCGTTAACCTCGTTAACCAGTGCACCAATATAACTTAAAATAAATAAACCATTGTTATATATATCAAAAGCCACGCATTGTCAATCGTCGCATCGCACAAATACAAATTTGTTGAACGGATCCACAGCTCGGCTGAGTTTTAGCCCGCCATAAACAAACGTTTCGTTACATATGGTATACATCATCCATATTTTAAGTTATGAGCAGAATGAGTTCATGTTTACGATTTAATAAGACTTTGTTATAGTCTTCACAAAATCCAATCAGGTTTTTTAGAGGAATAGAGAAATTAAAATATCCATAATTTGATAGTTGTTTTTCGTTTCCATTAAACCAACCCGAATTCTTAAGCATGCGACTTTGAAGCTTATTCAAGAAATATAGTTTTTTTAAGGTTGTTGAAGTGCCAACAAACCTAGTTCGATCAATTTCAATTCCATTGAACTCATATCGAACCACATCAAAAAGATAGCTCATACAATTGCCTTTTAGTTTTCCACCTCCAGTATGGCTCCGACAACATTGTAACCAAGCGTACAATACTGGCCACAATCGCCAAATTCTACGACCCCCTCGGGTTAATATCTCCTATAATCACGAAGCTAAAGATATTCTTACAGACGCTGTGGAAGGACAAACTCAATTGGGACGAAGCCCTTCCTCAGTCTCTACACTCTGCCTGGATTGAGCACATCTCTCAAATAGCCGTAGCTGGTACGCTCAAATTCCCTCGGTTTGTGCAACAGCCGCACTCATCATGGGAAATACATGCGTTCTGCGATGCAAGCCTAGCCGCATACGGCACCTGTGTTTACGTGCGATCAGAAGCGCAGGGTGCTTACTCCTCTCATCTTCTATGCTCCAATTCAAGAGTTTCACCACTAAAAACGATTACAATTCCTAAGCTGGAACTAGCCGCTGCACATCTACTATCAGAGCTCGTCTCTAACATCGCTCAATGCGCACCGCACCCTTGTCAGTTCTATTGTTGGTCTGACTCGACTATTGCACTCTCTTGGATTCGACAAGCTCCATCTGAATTAAATATTTTTGTATCCAACAGGATATCTCAGATTCAGGAGCGCACCAAGGGGATAATTTGAAACCACGTTCCTCCCATTTAAACCCAGCTGACATACTACGACGTGGCTGCGTAGCACTCGAACTCTTGGAATCGAATCTTTGGCGTGAAGGACCTGCTTTTCTACGCTCATCCACTGATGATTGGCCGCCAGACATTCCTACCCGCTGAGATCTGCCCGAACATCGTCGTCATGCCTTAATTTTAACGGACAAGCTTGACATATCGTTCAGATGCAAGTACCAAAACTCTTTTGGCAAGATGCATCGAGTCTTTGGATACATAAACAGATTCTCTCAGCTCAAAACGAAAGATCAAGATCGTTCCAAAGGCCCACTCACAGTCGACGACATAAAGCCTGGTACACATCTTCTACATAGAGGAATACAAATGGTTCACTTCGCCGAAGAACACAAGGATTTGCTCACAAAGAAGGTCGTATCATCGAAATCAAAGCTCATATCGTTAAATCCGATTATGGACAGCTCCGGATTAATTCGCGTTGGCGGACGTCTTCAGAATTCGTTTTTGAATTCTGCCAGCTCAGCACCCAGTCATCATCGCCATCACCGCACTGCGACAGCGATTTTGGCCCATTGGTGGGCGAAAAACCGTGTCAGCAGTCATCAACAAGTGCATTCGTTGTTTTCGAATAAAGCCCAAGCTTCTCGAGCACATCATGGCACCGTTACCAGCAGATCGAGTGCAACCAGGCCGCCCATTCTGCACAACTGGAATTGATTTTTGTGGACCATTCTTTACCAAGTCAGAAGTCAGGAACAGGACGCCCACAAAGTGCTACATATCAATATTCGTTTGTTTTGCCACCAAGGCAGTACATTTGGAATTGGTTGAGGACTTATCAACCGCATCGTATATCGCTTCATTAAAGCGATTCATCGGCATCAGAGGCAAACCCAATTCAATCTGGTCTGACAATGCAACAAATTTTGTTGGAGCGCAGAATGAACTGAACGAGTTGAGGCTACTCTTTTTGAGCGACCCTCATATTAAGGATCTTTCGAACTCTTGCCTTTCGATTGGAATCAAATGGAATTTCATTCCGCCTCGGTCTCCTCATTTTGGTGGTTTGTGGGAGGCTGCGGTAAAATCTGCCAAACACCATTTCTATCGCGTCGTTGGAAAATCTGTTCTCACATTTCATGAGCTTCGTACCCTTGTATGCGAAATTTCTGCAATGTTAAACTCACGACTTCTTTGTCTCATTTCAGAGAATCCAAGCGATCTAGAAGTTCTCACTCCTGGGCACCAGCTACTTATCATTACTTCAAGAACGTTCAAAATGGCGCTTATCATGCCTAACCTGATGATAAACTCAATCGTGGTCCTGAAGGACGACAACGTGCCACCCCTGCAATAGCGTCTTGGCCGTGTCGAGAGCACTATTACTGGAAAGGACGGTGTCTCGCGGGGTGCAATAATCAAAACTGCAGCTGGCACCGTCAAAAGAGCCGTTGGCAAGATCGCTGTGTCTGCCCGCTTGAGACTCAAGTCGGTTGGAACCCTCGCACTTCCAACGGGCGAGCATTTTGGAGGGCAGCAGTCAACAATGATTGGGGCAACATTGAATAAAGACCATAACTGTACTTGACGTCATCTGCTTGCTCATCTCTAATTTTTGTCTTGCCTTGAACATGCAAGTTTATCTAATTTACTCACTCTCGTTTTAACACTTGTTGGTCACGGTTGTGCATTGGCATAGCGCGCATCAATAGCAAAAGATAAGCTATCAAATAAGGCTTATATCTTAAATACAAACGCATACGCTAATTCTAATTTCAAATAACCAAAACAATAAAAACACATGAAATAAAGCAATGTAAAACTATCGTGTTTTACATTTATTAAAATAAGTCGCAACCCTCTGAACCAGTTCAAGCATAGGTGAACACAAAAAAGTGCCTCCTATAACACCAAGCAGTAATAAGAGATCAAGCTGACAACAAAAGTTCGGGTGGTTTTTGACGCTTCTGCAAACATCAAACAATAAAAGTTAAAATGATTTCATGTGGGTTGGTCCGAGAGTTCAGAGGAACATATTTGATATAATAATAAAATGCCGGAAATGGGAATTTGTAGTATCTGCCGATATTGAGAAAATGTATGGCAGATTAACATTGATGAAAAAGATCAAACTTATCTACACATACTGTGGAGAGATTCGCCAACTAAACAAATAAAAAATTACAAATTAACGACTGTTACCTATGGCACGGAATCAGCTCCATATTTAGCACCAAGAGTGTTATTAGATACTTGAAAACAACTGCGGTAACAAAACAGTCAGAGAAACAATTAAAAATGACTTTTATATGGACGACCTAATGACAGGAGCCGACACTATGGAAGAGACTAAAAATCTAGTTAAGCTAGTGTTAACTGAGCTGGGAAATGCAGTTATGAATTTAAGGAAATGGATATCAAACACTCAGAAATAATAGACATAAATAGACTCAGCTTTAGTTTCGCGCAGCGGTTTAACTTTTCGACTGACATAGTCTCACTTTTAGTTTCTGATTTTCGACTGACCTCGTTGTGTGCTGCGACGCCCTTTTATAGGCCTGCGGCGCAGCCTTTTGTCGTGACTGTACCAAAGATCACGTGATCGCCTCGGTGGCGTGATCTTTGGTAATTTTCCACTACCTTTTCGCTGGCGCCAGCCCATGTCTGCCGTTAGTGCGAGTATGGATGGCGATATTGCACTCGCCAAACTCCTCACACTATAACGGCACATGTCCTAACGGACATGTGTGTCAGACACGCTTATATGGCTGACAACCTGCGCACGAAAGAGAGAGGGCGAAAGAGAGCGAATTCGCCGCAACTGCAATCAGGGTCGGATTTCGATCTGATGTGCAGTTACTGTGAGGGGCGCATATAGCATAAATGTATATTTACATACATTTAATTGCCAATGCTATATGGCTCCTCACACTCCCCCTTTCTTCGGTAGTGGAAGACTTCCACCTTCCAGCCGCGACTGTTCTGCTGGATACCGCCATCCCCGTTGTGCCCTTCCTCGTCGATTTGAGTCGTCGTAGGGCGCGTAGGGACCGTCTCCATCGTCGTTCGGCGCTACTCCCGCGTCGTCTCCCTCGTCGTCCACTTCTGCTCCCGCGTCGTCTGCGTCGATTGAGTCCGCACGCGGTCGCGGCCCCGCGAATCGTGCGGCGGACTCGTCCAGCTCGGGGTCGACGGCAGCTCGGGGAAATGTTCCCGGATCCCCTCTGGGTTGATCCCCTCGAGGTCGCTCGGGTAGCGGCTTCGTAGCGGCTTAGCCACCGCGATCGGAGGTTTTGGGGGCCCCAGTGCCTCTCTGTCGCCCTCGACGTCCATTTCCTTGTCCTGTTGACCTGGAGTCGGCAATCGTATTGGCACGCGGACTACACGCACCAACCGTCTCACGCGCATCACGCGCACTACGCGAACCACGCGACCGCGTGGTCGCTGTGAACGCCGTCCAGCGGCCCTTCGCACGGTCATTCCGGCTCCGCCTCGGTGCAGAGCTCCAGCGTCGCTGGGTTGCATCCGGGGGTTTGAGCCTGACCGGCAGTGACCACTGGAGGCCGCTTAGCCGCCGTGAGGTGTTGGATTTTGTGCGTCCATTCTGGTCACCCTCGATTGCCGACTGTGAAGTTGTGCATATCTGCGGCGCATTATATACCCTTTTGTGTGGGTGTGTGCGCTCGCGTCCCTTATCCCTTGGGTTGGCGTTCTATTGGCCGATGCACGTCTCGACACTAGTGTGCGTGACTAACCAACGGTATCCTGTGCAGTTGTTGCTGGATTTTCTCTGTGCACGCCTCTACACTAGTGTCATAAAACGCTCTTGCTCAACGCCGAGCAAAACGTTTTTGGCAGTCGTTGCACTTGTGCTCTCCATAGTGCAGCATTGTTGTTGCCTATTTCCGCCAAAGCGGCGAGCGAAACGTTTTCAGCGGTCGCTGTGTTTGCGCTCTTCATAGTGCAAGCATTGTTGTTGCCTATTTCCGCCAAAGCGGCGAGCGAAACGTTTTCGGCGTGTGCTGCGCTTGCTCTCTCAATATTGCGAGCAGAACGTTTTCGGCGGTCGTTGCACTTTTTTTCTCTTCTTAGTGCAAGCGTTTTTGTTGTCGCTTTTTGTACGAGCGGCGAGCTAACTGTCTTGAGCAGCTGCTGCGCTTACGCTCTTGATAGTGCGAGCAAAACGTCTTTTCTTATTTTTGATTGTCACTTTCTGTAACCGCGGCGAGCTAGCTGTTCTCTTGTCAGCGGTAAGCATAACGCTTTCGGCGGTCACTGCCCTTGATTCCCTTAGTGAACTCTGGAGTAGGTCATGGCCATCCTCTCTCTCAGCTGCTGTTCACTTTTACCGCAATCGGCGCAATGTGCTCTCTGCACATTCGCTGCGTTCAGGGTTTTGATGATTTAATATTTATGTATTTTTTTTTGTTATTCTTATTACTGTATGGTGTAATTTTGTTTTAGTTATGTTTATATATATATATAAATATATATATATTTATTTAGTGTTATCTTTTTGCTGCGATTTAATATTTATGTGTATTTTTTTTGTTATTCTTATTACGGTATGGTGTAATTTTGTTTTAGTTATGTTTATATATTTATATATATATATATATATTTATTTATTGTTATATTTTCGGTGTATAAGTGTGAGTCCAATTTTAGTTTTTGGAGTCGCACTTATCTTCCCCCCTTTTTAATTTTGGGGATCTGGGAACTCACCCGTCGCCTTGCTGTGTGGCTTTAAGTCGCTCACGTGTGCCGTTCGTATCCGCTTGTCTGCCGAGCTCCTCAGTTTGCAGATCACCGGTGATTTGAAGTCTATTATTTGGTACGGGCCGCCGTATCTCGGTGCAAGCTTGGCTGCGAATCCCTCCGCCGCATTCGATAGATGGTGTAATTTCACCCACACTCTATCTCCGATTTTGGGGCTCCATTGCCTGCGACGAAGGTTGTAGTGCCTTGCCTGATCTTGAGATGCCTTTTCTAAGCTTCGCCGAACAATTTCGAAAATGTCTTTTAGCTTATTTTCATTTTCGTTCGGCGTTTGGCTTACTTGACCCGTACCGATTGCCACTTCGTCAAACAAAGTTTTCGGCAGCCTCGGCTCCCGGCCTTGTGTGATGAAGGCAGCGCTGTATCCGGTCGTGCTCGAGACGCTCGTGTTGACTGCCAGTGTCAGCTCCGGTAGCGCCTCATCCCAGCGTCGTTGGTTGTTCCTTGCGAACTGGGCGATCATTGTTTTCACCGTCCGGTTAGCTCGCTCCGTTGGATTCTCCTGTGGCGTGTACGGTGCAGTGAACTGGTGTTTAACTCCCATCTCCTCGAGGAAATTTTTAAGCGCCCTGCTGGTAAATTGTGTGCCGTTGTCCGTTATTAAAACCTTTGGCACTCCAAACCGTGCCAGAATCCTCTCCCGGAAGGCCTTTTGCAGCGATGCCGTTGTAGCGCTTCTAAGTGGCACCATCTCGGTCCACTTCGAGAAGCGGTCTACAAATACCAGCAGCATCGTGTTTCCATGGCTGGACCTCGGCAATGGTCCCACGAAGTCCGCACATACCGTGCTCCACGGCTCTTCGGGAATTTGGGTGAGCATGTGTCCGGCCGCGGCCAATTGACTTGGCTTATATTGTTGGCATGTTTCGCATTTTTGAACGTATGCTCTAACATCTCTATATAAGCCAGGCCAATAGTAGCGCGCTGCTACTCGGGCTATTGTTTTCCTACTACCCGTGTGTCCTGCGGCGGCGGTGTTGTGGTTCTCGCTTAGAACCTGTGTACGCTTGCCCGTTGGCACACATAATTTCCAGGCTGCTACATCCTCCGTTCCAGCTCGATGAGGGATGTGCCTGTATAAGTTTCCAGATTCCTCCATATAATCTGGAAACTTTCTGGGATTTTTGTCTATGGTGGCTCGCATCTTTTGGATCCAGGGGCAGTCTTTGTTCGCTTGGTCCATCGCGTTTTCCACCGTTGAGATCCGGCGGCATGTATCCTTCAGGGGCTGTCGAGATAGGGCATCTGCAACAATATTCAGGTTTCCCTTCCTGTATTTGATGTCGAAATCAAATTGTTGCAGCTCCAGTGCCCATCTCGCAATCCTGCCTGAGGGGCTTTCGATGGAGTTCAGCCACTTTAGTGCCATGTGATCCGTGATGACGGTGAAGTGGTATCCCTCCAAGTAAGGTCGCAACTTTCTTATGCCCCAGATTATTGCAAGGCACTCCTTCTCGGTCGCAGAGTAGTTGCGCTCCGCACCATTTAAGGATCTACTTGCATACGATATGACCCGTTCGCCCTCCACTGAGTTTTGGGTCAATATCGCCCCCAAGCCATAATTGCTAGCATCCGTCTGCAAGCAAAATGGCCTGGAGAAATCTGGGCATGCCAACACCGGTGATTGTGTCAGCTTTGCTTTCACCTTTTCGAAAGCTTCCTGTCGCTCTCTGGTCCATTCCCATTTGCTTCCCTTCTTGAGCAGCGCGTTTAGTGGGTGCACTGTTGTGGCGAAATCTGGTACGAACCGCCTATACCATGATGCCACTCCCAAGTATTGCCGCAGTTCCTTGACATTTCCCGGTGGCTTCAGCTCGGCGATGGCAGCTACCTTCTCGGGGTCAGTGCGGATTCCATCCTCCGTGACGTGGTGACCGAGGTATTTCAACTCTTGTTTGAAGAAGTCGCACTTCTCCACGTTGATTCTCAGATTCGCTGCTCTCAGCCGTCGGAACACTTCTCTCAAATTGTCCATGTGTTCCTCGCGTGTTTTCCCGATCACGATGATGTCGTCCAGGTATGCGAATGCATGTGGCATCGTTTCGGGTCCAACCGGATTGACCATAAGTATACCTGGGAACGGAATACAAGAACACCAGGAGGAGAGATTGTCCGTGGCAAATACAGTCATACCACCAATACATCCGGACGCAGAA
>JAWNNC010000319.1:0-27865 GCA_035043275.1 Drosophila tanythrix | reverse complement strand
AAAATCAAAATACAGTAAAAAATTGTAGAAAATACGAAAATGTGGTAAATCAAAAAACTTGCAGAAATTACAGAAAAATACAAAAAATATGTTAAATAAAAAAATGCGGAAAAAAAATGCAGAAATATACGAATAACACAAAATGGTGGAAAATTAACAATAAACATCAGAAATATGCGAAAAATACGAAAATGCGGTAAATCAACACAAGCTGCTGACAAATACAAAGTGGCCGAAAATGAGAAATAAAAATTCAGAAATATGCAAAAAATACAAAAATTCGGAAAATAAAAAAACGGCTGATATTTACCAAAAAATAAAAAATGGCGGAAAATAAACAAAACCAATAGAAATGTTGAAAAAATTCAAATTGGCGAAAAATAAAAAAAAAACAGCAGAAATTTAGGTATAATGCGTAAATGCGCGATATAAAATAACAAAATGAGGAAAATAAAAAAATTCAGAAATATGCGAAAAATACAAAATGGCGGAAAATCAACAGAAATCAGCAAAAATCTAAGGAAAATGTGAAAATGCCCAAAATTACAAAATGGCGGAAAAATCAATAAAAAATTATGAAATTGGAGAAAATACGAAAATGTGGTAAATTAACAAACGCTGCAGAAATTGCAGAAAAATACAAAATACATAAAATAACAAAATGCGGAGAATAAAAAAATTCAGATATATGCGAAAAATACAAAATGGCAGAAAACAGCAGAAATTTAAGAAAAATACGAAAATGCGGTAAATCAACAAAAAACTGCAGAAAAATACAAAATGGGGAAAAATAAGAAAAAATGCAGAAATATTCGAAAAATACTTGTAGAAAATAGGAAAATGCGGTAAATCAATAAAAATTGCAGAAATTGCAGAAAATACAAAATGGCGGAAAAACAACAGAAAACAGCAGAAAGTTAACGAAATACAAATATGTGGTAAATCAACAAAAACAGCAGAAATAAACGAAAAATACAAAAATGCGGAAAACCTACAAAAACTGCAGAAGTTTAGGAATAATGCAAAAATTCGCGAAATCAACAAAACAGAAATAAACGAAAAATATGAAAATGTGTAAAACCGACAAAGCTGCAGAAATTGCAGAAATTTACAAAATGACGGAAATACAATAAAAAATTAAGAAATTGTAGAAAATACGAAAATGTGGTAAATCAACAAAAACTGCAGACAAATACAGAAAAATACAAAAATTCGGAAAATAAAAGAACGGCTGATATTTACCAAAAAATACAAAATGGCGAAAAATAAACAAAACCAGTAGAAATGTTCAAAAAATTCTAAATAACGAAAAATAAAAAAAAACTGCAGAAATTTAGGTATAATGCGTAAATGCGCGATATAAAATAACAAAATGAGGAAAATAGAAAAAAATTCAGAAATATGCGAAAAATACAAAATGGCGGAAAATCAACGGAAAACAGCAAAAATCTAAGGAAAATATGAAAATGCAGAAAAATCAACAGCAACTGCAGGCAAATACGAAAAAGCGGAAAAAAGAAAAAAAATGCAGAACATATGCGAAAAATACAAAATGGCGGAAAATCAACAGAAATCAGCAAAAATCTAAGGAAAATGTGAAAATGCCCAAAATTACAAAATGGCGGAAAAATCAATAAAAAATTATGAAATTGGAGAAAATACGAAAATGTGGTAAATTAACAAACGCTGCAGAAATTGCAGAAAAATACAAAATACATAAAATAACAAAATGCGGAGAATAAAAAAATTCAGATATATGCGAAAAATAAAAAAAGGCTGAAAACAGCAGAAATTTAAGAAAAATACGAAAATGCGGAAAATCAACAAAAACTGCAGAAAAATACGAAAAAGCGGAAAAAAGAAAAAAATGCAGAACAATGCGAAAAATACAAAATGGCGGAAAATCAACAGAAATCAGCAAAAATCTAAGGAAAATGTGAAAATGCCCAAAATTACAAAATGGCGGAAAAATCAATAAAAAATTATGAAATTGGAGAAAATACGAAAATGTGGTAAATTAACAAACGCTGCAGAAATTGCAGAAAAATACAAAAATACGTAAAATAACAAAATGCGGAGAATAAAAAAATTCAGAAATATGCGAAAAATACAAAATGGCAGAAAACAGCAGAAATTTAAGAAAAATACGAAAATGCGGTAAATCAACAAAAAACTGCAGAAAAATACAAAATGGGGAAAAATAAGAAAAAATGCAGAAATATTCGAAAAATACTTGTAGAAATTAGGAAAATGCGGTAAATCAATAAAAATTGCAGAAATTGCAGAAAATACAAAATGGCGGAAAAACAACAGAAAACAGCAGAAAGTTAACGAAATACAAAAATGTGGTAAATCAACAAAAACAGCAGAAATAAACGAAAAATACAAAAATGCGGAAAACCTACAAAAACTGCAAATGTTTAGGAATAATGCAAAAATTCGCGGAAATCAACAAAAAATAAACGAAAAATATGAAAATGTGTAAAACCGAAAAGCTGCAGAAATTGCAGAAATTTACAAAATGACGGAAAATACAATAAAAAATTAAGAAATTGTAGAATAATACGAAAATGTGGTAAATCAAAAACGGAGCAGAAATTGCAGAACAATACAAAAAATACGTTAAATAAAAAATGCGGAAAATAAAAAAAAGGCAAAAATATACGAGAAATACAAAATGGCGGAAAAACAACAGAAAACAGCAGAAATTTAACCAAATACAATAATGCGGTAAATCAACAAAAACTGCAGAAAAATACAAAATGGCGGAAAATAAGAAAAAAATTCAGAAATATTCGAAAAATACTTGTAGAAAATACGAAAATGCGGTAAATCAATAAAAATTGCAGAAAATACAAAATGGCGGAAAATTGAAAAACACCAGAAATTAACGAACAAAAAAATGGCGGAAAATCAACAAAAACAGCAGAAATAAATAAAAATGTGGTAAATCAAAAACGGGGCAGAAATTGCAGAAAAATGCAAAAAATACGTTAAATATAAAAATGCGTGAAAATAAAAAAAAAATGCGAAAATATACGAAAAATACAAAATGGCGGAAAATCAACAAAAACAGCAGAAATAAACGAAAAATACGAAAATGTGTAAAACCGACAAGCTGCAGAAATTGCAGAAATTTACAAAATGGCGGAAATACAATAAAAAATTAAGAAATTGTAGAAAATACGAAAATGTGGTAAATCAACAAAAACTGCAGACAAATACGAAAAATACAAAAATTCGGAAAATAAAAGAACGGCTGATATTTACCAAAAAATACAAAATGGCGAAAAATAAACAAAACCAGTAGAAATGTTCAAAAAATTCTAAATAACGAAAAATAAAAAAAAAACTGCAGAAATTTAGGTATAATGCGTAAATGCGCGATATAAAATAACAAAAATGAGGAAAATAGAAAAAATTCAGAAATATGCGAAAAATACAAAATGGTGGAAAATCAACGGAAAACAGCAAAAATCTGAGGAAAATATGAAAATGCAGAAAAATCAACAGCAACTGCAGACAAATACGAAAAATACAAAAATTCGGAGAATAAAAGAACGGCTGACATTTACCAAAAATACAAAATGGCGAAAAATAAACAAAACCAGTAGAAATGTTCAAAAAATTCTAAATAACGAAAAAAAAATAACTGCAGAAATTTAGGTATAATGCGTAAATGCGCGAAATAAAATAACAAAATGAGGAAAATAAAAAAAATTCAGAAATATGCAAAAAATACAAAATGGCGGAAAATCAACAGAAAACAGCAGAAATCTAAGGAAAATACGAAAATGAAAAATTTAATAAAAGGCGGAAAATCAATAAAAAATTATGAAATTGGAGAAAATTCGAAAGGGCGGCAAATCAACAAGAGCTGCAGAAATTGCAGAAAAATACAAAATACGTAAAATAACAAAAGGCGGAAAATAAAAAATTCAGATATATGCGAAAAATACAAAATGGCTGAAAACAGCAGAAATTTAAGAAAAATACGAAATGAGGAAAATCAACAAAAAACTGCAGAAAAATACGAAAAAGCGGAAAAAAGAAAAAATGCACAACAATGCGAAAAATACAAAACGGCGGAAAATCAAAATACAGTAAAAAATTGTAGAAAATACGAAAAATGTGGTAAATCAAAAAACTTGCAGAAATTACAGAAAAATACAAAAAATATATTAAATAAAAAAATGCGGAAAAAAAATGCAGAAATATACGAATAACACAAAATGGTGGAAAATTAACAATAAACATCAGAAATATGCGAAAAATACGAAAATGCGGTAAATCAACACAAGCTGCAGACAAATACAAAGTGGCCGAAAATAAGAAATAAAAATTCAGAAATATGCAAAAAATACAAAAATTCGGAAAATAAAAAAACGGCTAATACTAACCAAAAAATAAAAAATGGCGGAAAATAAACAAAACCAGTAGAAATGTTCCAAAAATTCAAAATAACGAAAAATGCGTAAATGCGCAAAATAAAATAACAAAATGAGGAAAATAAAAAAAATTCAGAAATATGCAAAAAATACAAAATGGCGCAAAATCAACAGAAAACAGCAGAAATCTAAGGAAAATACGAAAAGGCAAAAAATAAAAAAATGGCGGAAAATCAATAAAAAATTAAGAAATTGGAGAAAATTCGAAAAGGCGGTAAATCAACAAGAGCTGCAGAAATTGCAGAAAATACAAAAAATACGTAAAATAACAAAATGCGGAACATAAAAAAATTCAGATATATGCGAAAAATACAAAATGGCTGAAAACAGCAGAAATTTAAAAAAATACGAAAATGCGGAAAATCAACAAAAAACTGCAGAAAAATACGAAAAAGCGGAAAAAAGAAAAAAATGCAGAACAATGCGAAAAATACAAAACGGCGGAAAATCAAAATACAGTAAAAAATTGTAGAAAATACGAAAATGTGGTAAATCAAAAAACTTGCAGAAATTACAGAAAAATACAAAAAATATGTTAAATAAAAAAATGCGGAAAAAAAATGCAGAAATATACGAATAACACAAAATGGTGGAAAATTAACAATAAACATCAGAAATATGCGAAAAATACGAAAATGCGGTAAATCAACACAAGCTGCTGACAAATACAAAGTGGCCGAAAATGAGAAATAAAAATTCAGAAATATGCAAAAAATACAAAAAATTCGGAAAATAAAAAAACGGCTGATATTTACCAAAAAATAAAAAATGGCGGAAAATAAACAAAACCAATAGAAATGTTGAAAAAATTCAAATTGGCGAAAAATAAAAAAAAACAGCAGAAATTTAGGTATAATGCGTAAATGCGCGATATAAAATAACAAAAATGAGTAAAATAAAAAAAATTCAGAAATATGCGAAAAATACAAAATGGCGGAAAATCAACAGAAATCAGCAAAAATCTAAGGAAAATGTGAAAATGCCCAAAATTACAAAATGGCGGAAAAATCAATAAAAAATTATGAAATTGGAGAAAATACGAAAATGTGGTAAATTAACAAACGCTGCAGAAATTGCAGAAAAATACAAAATACATAAAATAACAAAATGCGGAGAATAAAAAAATTCAGATATATGCGAAAAATACAAAATGGCAGAAAACAGCAGAAATTTAAGAAAAATACGAAAATGCGGTAAATCAACAAAAAACTGCAGAAAAATACAAAATGGGGAAAAATAAGAAAAAATGCAGAAATATTCGAAAAATACTTGTAGAAAATAGGAAAATGCGGTAAATCAATAAAAATTGCAGAAATTGCAGAAAATACAAAATGGCGGAAAAACAACAGAAAACAGCAGAAAGTTAACGAAATACAAATATGTGGTAAATCAACAAAAACAGCAGAAATAAACGAAAAATACAAAAATGCGGAAAACCTACAAAAACTGCAGAAGTTTAGGAATAATGCAAAAATTCGCGAAATCAACAAAAAATAAACGAAAAATATGAAAATGTGTAAAACCGAAAAGCTGCAGAAATTGCAGAAATTTACAAAATGACGGAAATACAATAAAAAATTAAGAAATTGTAGAATATACGATAATGTGGTAAATCAACAAAAACTGCAGACAAATACGAAAAATACAAAAATTCGGAAAATAAAAGAACGGCTGATATTTACCAAAAAATACAAAATGGCGAAAAATAAACAAAACCAGTAGAAATGTTCAAAAAATTCTAAATAACGAAAAAAAAAACTGCTGAAATTTAGGTATAATGCGTAAATGCGCGAAATAAAATAACAAAATGAGGAAAATAAAAAAATTCAGAAATATGCGAAAAATACAAAATGGCGGAAAATCAACAGAAAACAGCAGAAATCTAAGGAAAATACGAAAATGAAAAAATTTTAAAAAAGGCGGAAAATCAATAAAAATTAAGAAATTGGAGAAACTTCGAAAAGGCGGTAAGTCAACAAAAGCTGCAGAAATTGCAGAAAAATACAAAAAATACGTAAAATAACAAAATGCGGAAAATAAAAAAATCAGATATATGCGAAAAATAAAAAATGGCAGAAAACAGCAGAAATTTAAAAAAAATACGAAAATGCGGTAAATCAACAAAAACTGCAGAAAAATACGAAAAAGCGGAAAATAAGAAAAAAAAAATGCAGAACAATGCGAAAAATATAAAACGGCGGAAAATCAAAATACAGTAAAAAATTGTAGAAAATACGAAAATGTGGTAAATCAAAAAACTTGCAGAAATTACAGAAAAATACAAAAAATATGTTAAATAAAAAAATGCGGAAAAAAATGCAGAAATATACGAAAAATACAAAATGGTGGAAAATTAACAATAAACATCAGAAATATGCGAAAAATACGAAAATGCGGTAAATCAACACAAGCTGCAGACAAATACAAAGTGGCCGAAAATAAGAAATAAAAATTCAGAAATATGCGAAAAATACAAAAAATTCGGAAAATAAAAAATCGGCTGATATTTACCAAAAAATAAAAAATGGCGGAAAATAACAAAACCGTAGAAATGTTGAAAAAATCAAATTGCGAAAAATAAAAAACAGCAGAAATTTGGTATAACAAAAGGCGGAAAATCAATAAAAATTAAGAAATTGGAGAAAATTCGAAAATGCAGTAAGTCAACAAAAGCTGCAGAAATTGCAGAAAAATACAAAAATACGTAAAATAACAAATTGCGGAGAATAAAAAAATTCAGATATATGCGAAAAATACAAAATGGCGGAAAAACAACAGAAAACAGCAGAAAGTTAACGCAAATATAAAAATGTGGTAAATCAACAAAAACAGCAGAAATAAACGAAAAATACAAAAATGCGAAAAACCAACAAGAACTGCAGAAGCTTAGGAATAATGCAAAAATTCGCGAAATCAACCAAAAATGCAGAAAATTTAAAATGGCGGAAAATTAAAAAATACGAAGAAATTTACGAACAAGAAAATGGCGGAAAATCAAGAAAAACGGCAGAAATAAACGAAAAATATGAAAATGTGTAAAACCGACAAGCTGCAGAAATTGCGAGAAATTTACAAAATGGCGGAAATACAATAAAAAATTAAGAAATTGTAGAATATACGAAAATGTGGTAAATCAACAAAAACTGCAGACAAATACGAAAAATACAAAAATATCGGAAAATAAAAGAATGGCTGATATTTACCAAAATATACAAAATGGCGAAAAATAAACAAAACCAGTAGAAATGTTCAAAAAATTCTAAATACGAAAAATAACAAAACTGCAGAAATTTAGGTATAATGCGTAAATGCGCCAAATAAAATAACAAAATGACGGAAAATAAAAAATTCAGAAATATGCGAAAAATACAAAATGGCGAAAAATCAGCAGAAAACAGCAGAAATCTAAGGAAAACACGAAAATACAAAAAATTTAAAAAAAGGCGGAAAATCAATAAAAATTAAGAAATTGTAGAAAATTCGAAAAGGCGGTAAGTCAACAAAAGCTGCAGAAATTGCAGAAAAATACAAAAAAATACGTAAAATAACAAAATGCGGAAAATAAAAAAATCAGATATATGCGAAAAATACAAAATGGCAGAAAACAGCAGAAATTTCAGAAAAATACGAAAATGCGGTAAATCAGCAAAAACTGCAGAAAAATACAAAAATGCGGAAAATAGAAAAAAACATGCAGAAAATGCAGAAAAATATAAAACGGCGGAAAATCAAAAAACAGTAAAAGATTCGTAAAAATACGAAAATGTGGTGAAATCAAAAAACTGCAGAAATTGCAGAAAAATACAAAAATGGCGGATAAATAAAAAAATGCAGAAAAAAATGCAGAAATATACGAAAAATACAAAATGGTGGAAAATCAACAATAAACAGCAGAAATATACGAAAAATATGAAAATGTGTAAAACTCGACAAGCTGCAGAAATTGCAGAAATTTACAAAATGGCGGAAATACAATAAAAAATTAAGAAATTGTAGAATATACGAAAATGTGGTAAATCAAAAAAGATGCGGAAATTGCAGACAAATACGAAAAATACGTAAAATAACAAACAAGCAAAAAATACAGAAATATGCGAAAAATACAAAATAGGCGAAAAATCAAAAAAAAATATAAAAATTGTAGAAAATACGAAAATGCGGTAAATCAACAAAAACTGCAGAACTTCCAGAAAATTCAAAATGGCGGAAAATAAGAAATAAATATGTCAGAAATATGCGAAAAAATACAAAAATTCGGAAAATAAAAGAACTGCTGATATTTGCCAAAAAATACAAAATGGCGAAAAAATAATCAATACCAGTAGAAATGTTCAAAAAATTCAAAATAACGAAAAATGCGAAAATGCGCGAAATAAAATAACAAAATGAGGAAAATAAAAAATGCGAAATATGCGAAAAATACAAAATGGCGCAAAAATCAACAGAAAACAGCAGAAATCTAAGGAAAATTCGAAAAGGCAAAAAATTAAAAAAATGGCGGTAAATCAATAAAAATTAAGAAATTGGAGAAAATTCGAAAAGGCGGTAAATCAACAAAAGCTGCAGGAATTGCAGAAAAATACAAAAAATACGTAAAATAACAAAATGCGGAAAATAAAAAAATGCAGATATATGCGAAAAATACAAAATGGCAGAAAACAGCAGAAATTTAAGAAAAATACGGAAAATGCGGTAAATCAACAGAAACTGCAGAAAAATAGAAAAAACAAAATAAGAAATCAAAATACAGAAAAATGTGAAAATACAAAATGGCGGATAAATCAAAATACAAGTGCAGAAATATGCTAGAAAATACGAAAAATTATGGAAAATCAAAAAAGCTGAAATAAATGCAGAAAATACGAAATATAAAAATGGCGGATAAAATAAACAGCAAATACGCAAAATATGAAATGTCAGAAATCAAAAGAAATTACAAAATGGCGGAAAATATAACAATAACAGCAGAAATGTTGCAAAAAATGCGAAATATCAAAATTGCGAAAAATGCGTAAATCAGAAAATTATAGAAATATACAAAATGAGGAAAATAAAAACAATGCAGAAATATGCGAAAAATACAAAATGGCGGAAAATCAACAGAAAATCAGAATTAAAATACAAAATGAAATCTACAAAATGGCTGGAAAAATAAGAAACAAAAATAGAATAGAAAAATCAAATAAAATACAAAAAATGGCGCAAAATGACGAAATCAATAAAAAACAGCAGAAATTGTGACCAAATACGAAAATGCGGTAAATCAACAAAAACTGCGAAAGATACAGAAATGGCGGAAAATAGACAAAAAAATTCCAAACGTTAAATAAATAACATGCGGAAAATGTGAAAATGCGGTAAAATGGCAAAAATATACGAGAAATACAAAAATGTGGACAGTTGAAAAACATAAAATCATGAATAAAAACATGGCGGGAAAAGTCAACACAAATGACGAAATAAATAAAAGCGGAAAATCAACAACGGGGCGAAACTGCAGAAAAAATACAAAAAAGGCGGAACAATAAGAAAAAAATTCGAGAAATAAAAACGAAAAATGCAAAAAATGTACGAAAAATACGAAAATGGCGGAAAAGCAACTAAAAACAGCAGAAATAAACGAAAAAATGGCGGAAAATGTGTAAAACCGACAAGCTGCAGAAATTGCACGAACATTTACAAAAATACGTAAAATAACAAAATGCGGAAAATAAAAAAATCAGATATATACGAAAAATGCAAAATGGCAGAAAACAGCAGAAATTTAAGACAAATACGAAAATGTGGTAAATCAAAAAATGCAGAAACTAAAAAAATCAAAAAATACAAAAAATAAAAATGCGAAAAATACAAAACTGCGGAAAATCAACAAAAAGCAGAAAATATGTAGAAAAATACGAAAATGTAGAAATTAACAAAATGCAGAAATTACAGAAAAATAAGAAATTGTAAATAAGAAAATGCGGTAAATCAACAATGCGAAATATGCAGAAAAATACAAAATGGCGAAAATAACAATAAACAGTCAGAAATATGCAAAAAATACAAAATGGCGGAAATCCAAAAAAAATTAAAAAATTGTAGAAAATACGAAATGAGTAAATCAACAAAAAGTGCAGAAATTCAGAAAATTCAAAAATACGGAAAATAAGAAATATGTCGAGAAATATGCAGAAAATACAAAATCAACAGAAATGGCAGAAAAATACAACAATAAAACAGTAAAATATAAAAAGCAAAATAACAAAAATGCAGAAATGCGCAAATAAAATTACAAAATGTAGAAAATCAAAAAAAATCAAAATGAAAAATTAGAAAATGTAAAATAACAAAATGCGGAAACAAATAAACGAAAATACAAAATGCGGAAAATAAAAAAAAAATATGCAAAAAATACAAAAATGGCAGCAAAATACAGAAATTCAGAAAAATAAAAAATGCAAAAATAACGAAAATGCAGAAATAGAAAAATAATAGAAATCGAAGACAAAATTCAGAAAAATACTAAAAAATAAATGCGGTAAATCAACAAAAATGAAATGCAGAAAAATACAAAATGGCGAAAAATCAAGAGAAAACAGTCAGAAATATTAAGAAATAATGCGGTAAATCAACAAAATGCGGAATTAGAAAATCAAATAGAAAATGGCAGAAAAAACTACAAAAATGTAACAGAAAATTGAGAATACAAAATAAAAATTACACGGAGAATAAAAAAATTCGGTAAGTCAACAAAAGCTGCAGAAAATCTGGCGGAAAAATAAGACAAAAAATATTCATAAATATGGATAAAACAAAATTGACGGAAAATCAAAAAAATGAAAATGCAGAAAATAAAAATTGGAAATCGAAAAAGTTACAGAAATTGGCGGAAAAATCAACAGAAAACAGCAAGAAAGTTAACGAAATATAAAAATGGCGGAAAATCAACAAAAACAGCAGAAATAAACGAAAAATGCAGAAAATGCGAAAAACCAAGCAAGAAACTGCAGAAGCTCAGGAATATGCAAAAATATCGTCGAAATCAACTAAAAATGCAGAAAATTTAAAATGGCGGAAAATTGAAAAAACAGGAAATTTACGAACAAAAAAATGGCGGAAAATCAACAAAAACAGCAGAAATAAACGAAAAATATGAAAATGTGTAAAACCGACAAGCTGCAGAAATTGCAGAAATTTACAAAATGGCGGAAATACAATAAAAAATTAAGAAATTGTAGAATATACGAAAATGTGGTAAATCAACAAAAACTGCAGACAAATACGAAAAATACAAAAATTCGGAAAATAAAAGAACTGCTGATATTTACCAAAAAATACAAAATGGCGAAAAATAAACAAAACCAGTAGAAATGTTCAAAAAATTCTAAATAACGAAAATAAAAAACTGCTGAAATTTAGGTATAATGCGTAAATGCGCGAAATAAAATAACAAAATGAGGAAAATAAAAAAAATTCAGAAATATGCGAAAAATACAAAATGGCGGAAAATCAACAGAAAACAGCAGAAATCTAAGGAAAATACGAAAATGAAAAAATTTAAAAAAAGGCGGAAAATCAATAAAAAATTAAGAAATTGGAGAAAATTCGAAAAGGCGGTAAATCAACAAAAGCTGCAGAAATTGCAGAAAAATACAAAAAATACGTAAAATAACAAAATGCGGAAAATAAAAAAATCAGATATATGCGAAAAATACAAAGTGGCTGAAAACAGCAGAAATTTAAGAAAAATACGAAAATGTGGTAAATCAACAGAAACTGCAGAAAAATACGAAAATAGCGGAAAAATAAGAAAAAAATGCAGAAATATACGAAAAATACAAAATGGTGGAAAATTAACAATAAACATCAGAAATATGCGAAAAATACGAAAATGCGGTAAATCAACACAAGCTGCAGACAAATTCAAAGTGGCCGAAAATAAGAAATAAAAATTCAGAAATATGCAAAAAATACAAAAATTCGGAAAATAAAAAAACGGCTGATATTTACCAAAAAATAAAAAATGGCGGAAAATAAACAAAACCAATAGAAATGTTGAAAAAATTCAAATTGGCGAAAAATAAAAAAAAAACAGCAGAAATTTAGGTATAATGCGTAAATGCGCGATATAAAATAACAAAATGAGGAAAATAAAAAAATTCAGAAATATGCGAAAAATACAAAATGGCGGAAAATCAACAGAAAACAGCAAAAATCTAAGGAAAATGTGAAAATGCACAAAATTACAAAATGGCGGAAAAATCAATAAAAAAATTATGAAATTGGAGAAAATACGAAAATGTGGTAAATCAACAAACGCTGCAGAAATTGCAGAAAAATACAAAAATACGTAAAATAACAAAATGCGGAGAATAAAAAAATTCAGAAATATACGAAAAATACAAAATGGCGGAAAATCAACAAAAACATGAAATAACGAAAAATACGAAAATGCGTAAATCAACACAAGCTGCAGGCAAATACAAAATGGGGGAAAATAAGAAAAATATGCAGAAATATGCAAAAAATACAAAATGCCGGAAATTCCAAAAAAAATTAAAAAATTGTAGAAAATACGAAAATAAATCAAAAACGGGGCAGAAATAGCAGAAAAATGCAAAATTGCGGAAAATGCGGTAAATCAGCACAAACTGCAGAAAAATACAAAATGGCGGAAAATAAGAAATAAAAATGCAGAAATATGCAAACAATACAAAATGGCGGAAAATCCTAAAAAAATTAAGAAATTGTAGAAAATACGAAAATGTGGTAAATTAAAAACAGAGCAGAAATTGCAGAAAAATACAAAAAATACGTTAAATAAAAAAATGCGGAAAATAAAAAAAAAGCCAAAAATATACGAGAAATACAAAATGGCGGAAAAACAACAGAAAACAGCAGAAATTTAACCAAATACAATAATGCGGTAAATCAACAAAAGCTGCAGAAATTGCAGAAAAATACAAAAATACGTAAAATAACAAAATGCGGAGAATAAAAAAATTCAGATATATGCGAAAAATACAAAATGGCGGAAAAACAACAGAAAACAGCAGAAAGTTAACCAAATACAAAAATGTGGTAAATCAACAAAAACAGCAGAAATAAACGAAAAATACAAAAATGCGAAAAATCAACAAGAACTGCAGAAGCTAAGAATAATGCAAAAATTCGGAAATCAACAAAAATGCAGAAAATTTAAAATGGCGGAAAATTAAAAAAACGCAAGAAATTTACGAACAAGAAAATGGCGGAAAATCAACAAAAACAGCAGAAATAAACGAAAAATATGAAAATGTGTAAAACCGAAAAGCTGCAGAAATTGCAGAAATTTACAAAATGACGGAAATACAATAAAAAATTAAGAAATTGTAGAATATACGAAAATGTGGTAAATCAACAAAAACTGCAGACAAATACGAAAAATACAAAAATTCGGAAAATAAAAGAACTGCTGATATTTACCAAAAAATACAAAATGGCGAAAAATAAACAAAACCAGTAGAAATGTTCAAAAAATTCTAAATAACGAAAAAAAAAAACTGCTGAAATTTAGGTATAATGCGTAAATGCGCGAAATAAAATAACAAAATGAGGAAAATAAAAAAATTCAGAAATATGCGAAAAATACAAAATGGCGGAAAATCAACAGAAAACAGCAGAAATCTAAGGAAAATACGAAAATGAAAAAATTTTAAAAAAGGCGGAAAATCAATAAAAATTAAGAAATTGGAGAAACTTCGAAAAGGCGGTAAGTCAACAAAAGCTGCAGAAATTGCAGAAAAATACAAAAAATACGTAAAATAACAAAATGCGGAAAATAAAAAAATCAGATATATGCGAAAAATAAAAAATGGCAGAAAACAGCAGAAATTTAAAAAAAATACGAAAATGCGGTAAATCAACAAAAACTGCAGAAAAATACGAAAAAGCGGAAAATAAGAAAAAAAAATGCAGAACAATGCGAAAAATATAAAACGGCGGAAAATCAAAATACAGTAAAAAATTGTAAAAAATACGAAAATGTGGTAAATCAAAAAACTTGCAGAAATTACAGAAAAATACAAAAAATATGTTAAATAAAAAAATGCGGAAAAAAATGCAGAAATATACGAAAAATACAAAATGGTGGAAAATTAACAATAAACATCAGAAATATGCGAAAAATACGAAAATGCGGTAAATCAACACAAGCTGCAGACAAATTCAAAGTGGCCGAAAATAAGAAATAAAAATTCAGAAATATGCAAAAAATACAAAAATTCGGAAAATAAAAAAACGGCTGATATTTACCAAAAAATAAAAAATGGCGGAAAATAAACAAAACCAGTAGAAATGTTGAAAAAATTCAAATTGGCGAAAAATAAAAAAACAGCAGAAATTTAGGTATAATGCGTAAACGCGCGATATAAAATAACAAAATGAGGAAAATAAAAAAAATTCAGAAATATGCGAAAAATACAAAATGGCGGAAAATCAACAGAAAACAGCAGAAATCTAAGGAAAATACAAAAAAGTAAAAATTTAAAAAATGGCGGAAAATCAATAAAAATTAAGAAATTGGAGAAAATTCGAAAATGCGGTAAGTCAACAAAAGCTGCAGAAATTGCAGAAAAATACAAAAAATACGTAAAATAACAAAATGCGGGAAATAAAAAAATTCAGATATATGCGAAAAATACAAAATGGCAGAAAACAGCAGAAATTTAAGAAAAATACGAAAATGCGGTAAATCAACAAAAACTGCAGAAAAATACGAAAAAGCGGAAAATAAGACAAAAAATGCAGAACAATGCGAAAAATATAAAACGGCGGAAAATCAAAATACAGTAAAAAATTTTAAAAAATACGAAAATGTGGTAAATCAAAAAACTTGCAGAAATTACAGAAAAATACAAAAAATATGTTAAATAAAAAAATGCGGAAAAAAATGCAGAAATATACGAAAAATACAAAATGGTGGAAAATTAACAATAAACATCAGAAATATGCGAAAAATACAAAAATGCGGTAAATCAACACAAGCTGCAGACAAATATAAAGTGGCCGAAAATAAGAAATAAAAATTCAGAAATATGCGAAAAATACAAAATGGCGGAAAATCAACAGAAAACAGCAAAAATCTAAGGAAAATATGAAAATGCAGAAAATTACAACATGGCGGAAAAATCAATAAAAAATTATGAAATTGGAGAAAATACGAAAATGCGGTAAATCAACAAAAGCTGCAGAAATAGCAGAAAAATACAAAAATACATAAAATAACAAATTGCGGAGAATAAAAAAATTCAGATATATGCGAAAAATACAAAATGGAGCAAAATCAACAGAAAACAGTAGAAATCTAAGGAAAATTCGAAAAGGCAAAAAATTAAAAAATGTCGGAAAATCAATAAAAAATTAAGAAATTGGATAAAATTCGAAAAGGCGGTAAGTCAACAAAAGCTGCAGAAATTGCAGAAAAATACAAAAATACATAAAATAACAAATTGCGGAGAATAAAAAAATTCAGATATATGCGAAAAATACAAAATGGCGGAAAAACAACAGAAAACAGCAGAAAGTTAACCAAATATAAAAATGTGGTAAATCAACAAAAACAGCAGAAATAAACGAAAAATACAAAAATGCGAAAAACCAACAAGAACTGCAGAAGCTTAGGAATAATGCAAAAATTCGCGAAATCAACCAAAAATGCAGAAAATTTAAAATGGCGGAAAATTAAAAAAACGAAGAAATTTACGAACAAGAAAATGGCGGAAAATCAAGAAAAACAGCAGAAATAAACGAAAAATATGAAAATGTGTAAAACCGACAAGCTGCAGAAATTGCAGAAATTTACAAAATGGCTGAAATACAATAAAAAATTAAGAAATTGTAGAATATACGAAAATGTGGTAAATCAACAAAAACTGCAGACAAATACGAAAAATGCAAAAATTCGGAAAATAAAAGAACGATATGCAAAATAACAAAATGCGAAAAATAAACAAAACCGTGAAATGCAAAAAACTACATATCGGAAAAAATCTAAATTATACGTAAGTCAAAAAATTGCGAAATACAGAAAATACGAAAAATGCGGAAATAAAAAATCAGATAAAAAATGCGAAATGGCAGAAAACACAAAATGGCGGAAAATCAATGAATAAACACCAGAAATTAGCGAACAATACGAAAATGGCGGAAAATCAACAAAAACATGCAGAAATAATACGAAAAATACGAAAATGTGCAAAATCGACAAGACTGCAGAAATTGCAGAAATATACAAAATGGCGGAAATACAATAAAAAATCAAGAAATTGTAGAAAATACGAAAATGTGGTAAATCAACAAGAACTGCAGAAAAATACGAAAAATACAAAAATGCGGAAAATAAAAAAAGGCCGATATTTACCAAAAAATACAAAATGGCGAAAAATAAACAAAACCAGTAGAAATGTTCAAAAAATTCTAAATAACGAAAAAAAAAACTGCTGAAATTTAGGTATAATGCGTAAATGCGCGAAATAAAATAACAAAATGAGGAAAATAAAAAAATTCAGAAATATGCGAAAAATACAAAATGGCGGAAAATCAACAGAAAACAGCAGAAATCTAAGGAAAATACGAAAATGAAAAAATTTTAAAAAAGGCGGAAAATCAATAAAAATTAAGAAATTGGAGAAAATTCGAAAAGGCGGTAAGTCAACAAAAGCTGCAGAAATTGCAGAAAAATACAAAAAATACGTAAAATAACAAAATGCGGAAAATAAAAAAATCAGATATATGCGAAAAATACAAAATGGCAGAAAACAGCAGAAATTTAAGAAAAATACGAAAATGCGGTAAATCAACAAAAACTGCAGAAAAATACGAAAAAGCGGAAAATAAGAAAAAAAATGCAGAACAATGCGAAAAATATAAAACGGCGGAAAATCCAAAAACAGTAAAAAATTGTAAAAAATACGAAAATGTGGTAAATCAAAAAACTTGCAGAAATTACAGAAAAATACAAAAAATATGTTAAATAAAAAAATGCGGAAAAAAATGCAGAAATATACGAAAAATACAAAATGGTGGAAAATTAACAATAAACATCAGAAATATGCGAAAAATACGAAAATGCGGTAAATCAACACAAGCTGCAGACAAATTCAAAGTGGCGGAAAATAAGAAATAAAAATTCAGAAATATGCAAAAAATACAAAAATTCGGAAAATAAAAAAACGGCTGATATTTACCAAAAAATAAAAAATGGCGGAAAATAAACAAAACCAGTAGAAATGTTGAAAAAATTCAAATTGGCGAAAAATAAAAAAACAGCAGAAATTTAGGTATAACGAAATGCGCGATATAAAATAACAAAATGCGGAAAATCAAAAAAATTCAGAAATATCGAAAAATACAAAATGGCGGAAAATCAACAGAAAATGCAGAAAATACAAAAAATAGAAATGAAAAATCAAGAAATAACGAAAAAAAAATGCGGAAAATAACAAAACTGCAGAAATAACGAAAAATATGCAAAATGCGGAAAATCGAAAGCTCAAGAAAATTACAGAAATTTACAAAATGCGAAAATCAATAAAAAATTAAGAAATTGAGAAAATACGAAAATGCGGTAAGGTCAACAAAAACTGCAGAAAATGCGAAAATACGAAAATGGCAGAAAAACAACAAAAATGGCGGAAAATAACAAAAATGCAGAAATATGCAAAAAATACAAAATGGCAGAAAAATCGAAACTAAAAAATAGCAGAAAATTAAACAAAAAATACGAAAATATCGAATACAAAATCGGAAAATCAACAAACTGCAGAAATACAGAAATACGAAAATGTGAAATACAGGAAAATTAAGAAATGAAATATGCGGAAATCAATAACAAAAAAATGCAGAAATTCGAAAAGAATAAAAAAATGCGGACAAATACAAGAATAGAAATTTACCAAAAAATACAAAATGGCGAAAAATAAACAAAACCAGTAGAAATGTTCAAAAAATTCTAAATAACGAAAAAAAAAATGCAGAAATTTAGGAATAATGCGTAAATGCGCGAAATAAAATAACAAAATGAGGAAAATAAAAAAATGCAGAAATATGCGAAAAATACAAAATGGCGGAAAATCAACAGAAAACAGCAGAAATCTAAGGAAAATACGAAAATGAAAAAATTTAAAAAAGGCGGAAAATCAATAAAAAATTAAGAAATTGGAGAAAATTCGAAAAGGCGGTAAGTCAACAAAAGCTGCAGAAATTGCAGAAAAATACAAAAAAATACGTAAAATAACAAAATGCGGAAAATAAAAAAATCAGATATATGCGAAAAATACAAAATGGCAGAAAACAGCAGAAATTTAAGAAAAATACGAAAATGCGGTAAATCAACAAAAACTGCAGAAAAATACGAAAAAGCGGAAAATAAGAAAAAAAATGCAGAACAATGCGAAAAATATAAAACGGCGGAAAATCCAAAATACAGTAAAAAATTGTAAAAAATACGAAAATGTGGTAAATCAAAAAACTTGCAGAAATTACAGAAAAATACAAAAAATATGTTAAATAAAAAAATGCGGAAAAAAATGCAGAAATATACGAAAAATACAAAATGGTGGAAAATTAACAATAAACATCAGAAATATGCGAAAAATACGAAAATGCGGTAAATCAACACAAGCTGCAGACAAATTCAAAGTGGCCGAAAATAAGAAATAAAAATTCAGAAATATGCAAAAAATACAAAAATTCGGAAAATAAAAAAACGGCTGATATTTACCAAAAAATACAAAATGGCGGAAAATAAACAAAACCAGTAGAAATGTTGAAAAAATTCAAATTGGCGAAAAATAAAAAAAACAGCAGAAATTTAGGTATAATGCGTAAACGCGCGATATAAAATAACAAAATGAGGAAAATAAAAAAAATTCAGAAATATGCGAAAAATACAAAATGGCGGAAAATCAACAGAAAACAGCAGAAATCTAAGGAAAATACGAAAATGCAAAAAATTTAAAAAATGGCGGAAAATCAATAAAAAATTAAGAAATTGGAGAAAATTCGAAAAGGCGGTAAATCAACAAAAGCTGCAGAAATTGCAGAAAAATACAAAAAATACGTAAAATAACAAAATGCGGAAAATAAAAAAATCAGATATATGCGAAAAATACAAAATGGCAGAAAACAGCAGAAATTTAAGAAAAATACGAAAATGCGGTAAATCAACAAAAACTGCAGAAAAATACGAAAATGCGGAAAATAAGAAAAAAAAATGCAGAAATATGCGAAAAATACAAAATGGCGGAAAATCAAATACAGTAAAAAATGAAAAATACGAAAATGTGGTAAATCAAAAAACTTGCAGAAATTACAGAAAATACGAAAAATATGCTAAATAAAAAATGCGGAAAATAAAAAATTGGCAGAAAATACGAAAAATGCAAAAGGTAAATCAACAAAAGCTGCAGAAATTGCAGAAAAATACGAAAATACGTAAAATACAAATTGCGGAGAATAAAAAAATTCAGAAATATGCAGAAAAATACAAAATGGCGGAAAAACAACAGAAAACAGCAGAAAGTTAACCAAATACAAAAATGTGGTAAATCAACAAAAACAGCAGAAATAAACGAAAAATACAAAAATGCGGAAAACCAACAAAAACTGCAGAAGCTTAGGAATAATGCAAAAATTCGCGAAATCAACCAAAAATGCAGAAAATTTAAAATGGCGGAAAATTAAAAAAACGAAGAAATTTACGAACAAAAAAATGGCGGAAAATCAAGAAAAACAGCAGAAATAAACGAAAAATATGAAAATGTGTAAAACCGACAAGCTGCAGAAATTGCAGAAATTTACAAAATGGCGGAAATACAATAAAAAATTAAGAAATTGTAGAATATACGAAAATGTGGTAAATCAACAAAAACTGCAGACAAATACGAAAAATGCAAAAATTCGGAAAATAAAAGAACGACTGATATTTACCAAAATATACAAAATGGCGAAAAATAAACAAAACCAGTAGAAATGTTCAAAAAACTCTAAATCGAAAAAAACTGAGAAATTCAAGTAAATACAAAATGCGGAAATAAAATAAAATAGCAAAAATATAAAATGCGAAAATGCGTAGAAATGGCAGAAAATCAACAAAAATGACGGAAAATCAAAAGAAAATTACAGAAATATGGAAAAATATCAAAATGGCGGAAAATCAACAAAAACAGCAGAAATTGAGAAAAATACGAAAAGGCATAAAATAACAAAATGCGGAAAATCAAAAAAATTCAGAAATATGCGAAAAATACAAAATGGCGGAAATCAAAAAAATCAGAGAAATGCAAAAAAATACAAAAATGCAGAAAATAACAGAAAATGGTAAGGAAAATACGAAAAATGCAGAAATATTCGAAAAATACTTGCAGAAAATAGCGAAAATGCGGTAAATCAATAAAAATAGCAGAAATTGCAGAAAATGCAAAATGGCGGAAAAACAACAGAAAACAGCAGAAAGTTAACCAAATACAAAAATGTGGTAAATCAACAAAAACAGCAGAAATAAACGAACAATACAAAAATGCTGAAAACCAACAAAAACTGCAGAAGAAGAAGAACAAAAAATGCAGAAATTGCAGAAAATTTAAAATGGCGGAAAATTAAAAAAACGAAGAAATTTACGAACAAAAAAATGGCGGAAAATCAACAAAAACAGCAGAAATAAACGAAAAATATGAAAATGTGTAAAACCGACAAGCTGCAGAAATTGCAGAAATTTACAAAATGACGGAAATACAATAAAAAATTAAGAAATTGTAGAATATACGAAAATGTGATAAATCAACAAAAACTGCAGACAAATACGAAAAATACAAAAATTCGGAAAATAAAAGAACGCTGATATTTACCAAAAAATGCAAAATGGCGAAAAATAAACAAAACCAGTAGAAATGTTCAAAAATTCTAAATAACGAAAAAAAAACTGCTGAAATTTAGAATGTAAATGTGTAAATGCGCGAAATAAAATAACAAAATGAGGAAAATAAAAAAATTCAGAAATATGCGAAAAATACAAAATGGCGGAAAATCAACAGAAAACAGCAGAAATCTAAGGAAAATACGAAAAGGCAAAAAATTTAAAAAAGGCGGAAAATCAATAAAAATTAAGAAATTGGAGAAAATTCGAAAAGGCGGTAAGTCAACAAAAGCTGCAGAAATTGCAGAAAAATACAAAAAATACGTAAAATAACAAAATGCGGAAAATAAAAAAATCAGATATATGCGAAAAATACAAAATGGCAGAAAACAGCAGAAATTTAAGAAAAATACGAAAATGCGGTAAATCAACAAAAACTGCAGAAAAATACGAAAAAGCGGAAAATAAGACAAAAAATGGCGGAAAATGCAATAAAATAGTAAAAAATTGTAGAAAATACGAAAATGTGGTAAATCAAAAAAGCTGCAGAAATTACAGAAAAATACAAAAAATATGTAAAATAACAAAATGCGGAAAATAAAATGCAGAAATATACGAAAAATACAAAATGGCGGAAAATTAACAATAAACAGCAGAAATATGCGAAAAATACGAAAATGCGGTAAATCAACAAAAACTGCAGAAAAATACGAAAATAGCGGAAAATAAGAAAAAAATGCAGAAATATTCGAAAAATACTTGTAGAAAATACGAAAATGCGGTAAATCAATAAAAATAGCAGAAATTGCAGAAAATGCAAAATGGCGGAAAAACAACAGAAAACAGCAGAAAGTTAACCAAATACAAAAATGTGGTAAATCAACAAAAACAGCAGAAATAAACGAACAATACAAAAATGCTGAAAACCAACAAAAACTGCAGAAGAAGAAGAACAAAAAATGCAGAAATTGCAGAAAATTTAAAATGGCGGAAAATTAAAAAAAACGAAGAAATTTACGAACAAAAAAATGGCGGAAAATCAACAAAAACAGCAGAAATAAACGAAAAATATGAAAATGTGTAAAACCGACAAGCTGCAGAAATTGCAGAAATTTACAAAATGACGGAAATACAATAAAAAATTAAGAAATTGTAGAATATACGAAAATGTGATAAATCAACAAAAACTGCAGACAAATACGAAAAATACAAAAATTCGGAAAATAAAAGAACGGCTGATATTTACCAAAAAATGCAAAATGGCGAAAAATAAACAAAACCAGTAGAAATGTTCAAAAAATTCTAAATAACGAAAAAAAAAACTGCTGAAATTTAGGAATGCGTAAATGTGTAAATGCGCGAAATAAAATAACAAAATGAGGAAAATAAAAAAATTCAGAAATATGCGAAAAATACAAAATGGCGGAAAATCAACAGAAAACAGCAGAAATCTAAGGAAAATACGAAAATGAAAAAATTTTAAAAAGGCGGAAAATCAATAAAAATTAATAAATTGGAGAAAATTCGAAAAGGCGGTAAGTCAACAAAAGCTGCAGAAATTGCAGAAAAATACAAAAAATACGTAAAATAACAAAATGCGGAAAATAAAAAAATCAGATATATGCGAAAAATACAAAATGGCAGAAAACAGCAGAAATTTAAGAAAAATACGAAAATGCGGTAAATCAACAAAAACTGCAGAAAAATACGAAAAAGCGGAAAATAAGAAAAAAATGCAGAACAATGCAAAAATATAAAACGGCGGAAAATCAAAAACAGTAAAAATTGTAAAAAATACGAAAATGTGGTAAATCAAAAAACTTGCAGAAATTACAGAAAAATACAAAAAATATGTTAAATAAAAAAATGCGGAAAAAAATGCAGAAATATACGAAAAATACAAAATGGTGGAAAATTAACAATAAACATCAGAAATATGCGAAAAATACGAAAATGCGGTAAATCAACACAAGCTGCAGAAATTGCAGAAATTTACAAAATGACGGAAATACAATAAAAATTAAGAAATTGTAGAATATACGAAAATGTGGTAAATCAAAAAAGCTGCTGAAATTGCAGACAAATACAAAAAATACGTAAAATAACAATGCGGAAAAAATCAGAAATATGCAAAAAATACAAAATGGCCAAAAATCAAAAAAAAAATTGAAAAATTGTAGAAAATACGAAACTGAGGTAAATCAACAAAAACTGCAGAAATTCCAGTAAATTCAAAATGGCGGAAAATAAGAAATAAATTGTCAGAAATATGAGAAAAATACAAAAATTCGAGAAATAAAAGAAGTGCTGATATTTACCAAAAAATACAAAATGGCGAAAAATAAAAAAAACCAGTAGAAATGTTCAAAAAATTCAAAATAACGAAAAATGCGTAAATGCGCGAAATAAAATAACAAAATGAGGAAAATAAAAAAATGCAGAAATATGCGAAAAATACAAAATGGCGCAAAATCAACAGAAAACAGCAGAAATCTAAGGAAAATACGAAAAGGCAAAAAATTAAAAAATGGCGGAAAATCAATAAAAAATTAAGAAATTGGAGAAAATTCGAAAAGGCGGTAAATCAACAAAAGCTGCAGAAATTGCAGAAAAATACAAAAAATACGTAAAATAACAAAAGGCGGAAAATAAAAAAAAATCAGATATATGCGAAAAATACGAAGTGGCTGAAAACAGCAGAAATTTAAGAAAATTACGAAAATGCGGTAAATCAACAGAAACTGCAAAAAAATACGAAAAAGCGGAAAAATAAGAAAAAAATGCAGAAATATGCGAAAAATACAAAATGGCGGAAAATTAACAATAAACAGGAGAAATATGCGAAAAATACGAAAATGCGGTAAATCAACACAAGCTGCAGACAAATACAAAGTGGCCGAAAATAAGAAATAAAAATTCAGAAATATGCAAAAAATACAAAAATGTCGGAAAATAAAAAAACAGCTGAATATTAACCAAAAAATACAAAAATGGCGGAAAATAAACAAAACCAGTAGAAATATTGAAAAAATTCAAAATGCTGAAAAATAAAAAAAACAGCAGAAATTTAGACATAATGCAGAAATGTGCATATAAAATAACAAAATGAGGAAAATAAAAAAATGCAGAAATATGCGAAAAATACAAAATGGCGGAAAATCAACAGAAAACAGCAAAAATCTAAGGAAAATATCGAAAATGCAGAAAATTACAAAATGGCGGAAAAATCAATAAAAAATTAAGAAATTGGAGAAAATACGAAAATGCGGTAAATCAACAAAAGCTGCAGAAATTGCAGAAAAATACAAAAAATACGTAAAATAACAAAATGCGGAGAATAAAAAAATTCAGATATATGCGAAAAATACAAAATGGCTGAAAACAGCAGAAATTTAAGAAAAATACGAAAATATGGAAATCAAAAAAACTGCAGAAAAATAAAAAATGGGGGAAAATAAGAAAAAAATGCAGAAATATTCGAAAAATACTTGCAGAAAATACGAAAATGCGGTAAATCAATAAAAATTGCAGAAATTGCAGAAAATACAAAATGGCTGAAAAACAACAGAAAACAGCAGAAAGTTAACCAAATACAAAAATGTGGTAAATCAACAAAAACAGCAGAAATAAACGAAAAATACAAAAATGCGGATAACCAACAAAAACTGCAGAAGTTTAGGAATAATTCAAAAATTCGCGAAATCAATAAAAAATGCAGAAATTGCAGAAAATTTAAAATGGCGGAAAATTAAAAAAACGAAGAAATTTAAGAACAAAAAAATGGCGGAAAATCAACAAAAACAGCAGAAATAAACGAAAAATATGAAAATGTGTAAAACCGACAAGCTGCAGAAATTGCAGAAATTTACAAAATGGCGGAAATACAATAAAAAATTAAGAAATTGTAGAAAATACGAAAATGTGGTAAATCAAAAACGGAGCAGAAATTGCAGAACAATACAAAAAATACGTTAAATAAAAAATGCGGAAAATAAAAAAAATGCAAAAATATACGAGAAATACAAAATGGCGGAAAATCAACAGAAAACAGCAGAAATTTAACCAAATACAATAATGCGGTAAATCAACAAAAACTGCAGAAAAATACAAAATGGCGGAAAATAAGAAAAAAATTCAGAAATATTCGAAAAATACTTGTAGAAAATACGAAAATGCGGTAAATCAATAAAAATTGCAGAAAATACAAAATGGCGGAAAATTGAAAAACACCAGAAATTAACGAACAAAAAAATGGCGGAAAATCAACAAAAACAGCAGAAATAAATAAAAATGTGGTAAATCAAAAACGGGGCAGAAATTGCAGAAAAATACAAAAAATACGTTAAATAAAAAAATGCGAAAATAAAAAAAAATGCAAAAATATACGAAAAATACAAAATGGCGGAAAATCAACAAAAACAGCAGAAATAAACGAAAAATACGAAAATGTGTAAAACCGACAAGCTGCAGAAATTGCAGAAATTTACAAAATGGCGGAAATACAATAAAAAATTAAGAAATTGTAGAAAATACGAAAATGTGGTAAATCAACAAAAACTGCAGACAAATACGAAAAATACAAAAATTCGGAAAATAAAAGAACGGCTGATATTTACAAAAAATACAAAATGGCGAAAAATAAACAAAACCAGTAGAAATGTTCAAAAAATTCAAATAACGAAAAATCAAAAAAAACTGCAGAAATTTAGGTAAAATGCGTAAATGCGAATAAAATAACAAAATGAGGAAAATAGAAAAAATCAGAAATATGCAAAAAATACAAAATGGCGGAAAATCAACAAAAACAAAAATTAAGGAAAATATGAAAATGCAGAAAAATCAACAACAACTGCAGACAAATACGAAAAATACAAAAATTCGGAAAATAAAAGAACGGCTGACATTTACCAAAAATACAAAATGGCGAAAAATAAACAAAACCAGTAGAAATGTTCAAAAAATTCTAAATAACGAAAAAAAAAAACTGCAGAAATTTAGGTATAATGCGTAAATGCGCGAAATAAAATAACAAAATGAGGAAAATAAAAAAATTCAGAAATATGCGAAAAATACAAAATGGCGGAAAATCAACAGAAAACAGCAGAAATCTAAGGAAAATACGAAAATGAAAAAATTTAAAAAAAGGCGGAAAATCAATAAAAAATTAAGAAATTGGAGAAAATTCGAAAAGGCGGTAAATCAACAAGAGCTGCAGAAATTGCAGAAAAATACAAAAAATACGTAAAATAACAAAATGCGGAAAATAAAAAAATTCAGATATATGCGAAAAATACAAAATGGCAGAAAACAGCAGAAATTTAAGAAAAATACGAAAATGCGGAAAATCAACAAAAACTGCAGAAAAATACGAAAAAGCGGAAAATAAGAAAAAAAATGCAGAACAATGCGAAAAATACAAAACGGCGGAAAATCAAAATACAGTAAAAAATTGTAGAAAATACGAAAATGTGGTAAATCAAAAAACTTGCAGAAATTACAGAAAAATACAAAAAATATGTTAAATAAAAAAATGCGGAAAAAAAATGCAGAAATATACGAAAAATACAAAATGGTGGAAAATTAACAATAAACATCAGAAATATGCGAAAAATACGAAAATGCGGTAAATCAACACAAGCTGCAGACAAATACAAAGTGGCCGAAAATAAGAAATAAAAATTCAGAAATATGCAAAAAATACAAAAATTCGGAAAATAAAAAAACGGCTAGATATTAACCAAAAAATAAAAAAATGGCGGAAAATAAACAAAACCAGTAGAAATGTAATCAAAAAATAACGAAAAATGCGTAAATGCGCAAAATAAAATAACAAAATGAGGAAAATAAAAAAAATTCAGAAATATGCGAAAAATACAAAATGGCGCAAAATCAACAGAAAACAGCAGAAATCTAAGGAAAATACGAAAAGGCAAAAAATTAAAAAAATGGCGGAAAATCAATAAAAAATTAAGAAATTGGAGAAAATTCGAAAAGGCGGTAAATCAACAAAAGCTGCAGAAATTGCAGAAAAATACAAAAATACATAAAATAACAAAATGCGGAAAATAAAAAAAATCAGATATATGCGAAAAATACAAAAGTGGCATGAAAACAGCAGAAATTTAAGAAAAATACGAAAATGCGGTAAATCAACAAAAACTGCAGAAAAATACGAAAAAGCGGAAAATAAGAAAAAAATGCAGAAATATGCGAAAAATACAAAACGGCGGAAAATCAAAATACAGTAAAAAATTGTAGAAAATACGAAAATGTGGTAAATCAAAAAAGTTGCAGAAATTACAGAAAAATACAAAAAATATGTTAAATAAAAAAATGCGGAAAAAAATGCAGAAATATACGAAAAATACAAAATGGCGGAAAATTAACAATAAACAGCAGAAATATGCAAAAAATACGAAATGCCGGAAATTCCAAAAAAAAATTAAAAAATTGTAGAAAATACGAAAATAAATCAAAAACTTGGCAGAAATAGCAGATAAATAGAAAATTGGGGAAAATAAAAAAAAGCAGATATTTAAGA